>JASSUY010008435.1:37500-72218 GCA_032466535.1 Forpus xanthops
TTGTAGGCTGTTGCGAAGGAGGCAGGTATCTCAAGTTGGGGGGACCAGCTGTCCAGAGAGATGCCTGGGACAGCAGTAGAGAGAAATAACCTCTTTTGATCTCTTCACTGCTGCAAAAAGTGGGTTTTTCCCTGTTCCTTTTGACTTTTCCATGCTCTCTGATGTGCCTGTCAGTGATAGAATTGGTATACAAGTCTCTTTAGAAGAGCCCTATAATGTTTGGGATTTTTTTTTCTCCTCTTATTTTTTTTTCCCTAAGAGCTGTCATATGAATATGGAGTGCTGCAGACCTTGATGCTGCCAGTTCCATTGATATTCATTGAAACTGAAGATCCAAACTGCGGAGATAGGATACATCAATGTGGCACAGAATGGCTGTTGAGACCTTTGTGAAAAAATTTCTCTAGGGAGGTTTTAGAGAAGGCTTGTTTCAAAAAGTACACTTTAGTACGCAGCACTTTCCACACGATTTGTAATCATTTAGGTTTAGATTATATTTGAATATTTTCTCATTTATTTCTTTGCCTACATTGTAGTACGAAAGCAGTTCCTATTCAAGGGAAAAAAAGCTGTGGTATTAAATTAATTTTGCTTTATTTCACTTCACAGTAAAGCTTGCCTTTTGTAAGACAAGAAAGGCCTACTCCAAGCAACCTGAGCTTTGTGATCTCATATGTATTTTTAAACAAACAGAAGTTTTTTCTATCACTACATTTCCGCCCTCCCCCTCCCAAGGCAAGCCTAATAGCTAGAGCACCCTTGTTTGTTAGAAACTTCAGCCTCACATCTTCTCATCTCCTCAGACTTCATAAGACTGCCTCATACCAGCAATCATGAGAAAGCCCATTGCCTAGGTGGAGATATAAATGGATGAACTTTGTTGTGATACAGCTATGGAAGGGTTTTAAAAACCCCACAAGCACAAAACTTTCAGGTTGCAGTCTTTGATCAAGGGGACAAATATTTAATGTGCTTAATATACTCAATATTTTGTAGCTCATTTTTAGCTCAATGCATAAAGAGGGCTGATTAAGTTATCTTGACAGAAATATTTTGATGATAGCAAACAAACTTAGCAGTAAGCATTTGACAGCATTATTTATTAATATGATAAATGAATTGTGAGATGTGTGATTGTGTGATGATGCATTCATTTAGTTGTTCCTTTTTTTCTTTTACTAATCTCTGTCATGTTGGATTTATAAATGGAACTGAGTGACCTTTGAAACTGTGATGGAAATGAAGAGATAAACACAACTTGAAAGGACAAACCAATTAATATAAATGTGTTACACATAAAGAACTGATTTCAATCAATTGCTATCTGTGTAAACCTTTGGGCACTTTGCTGAATGAAATAGAGCAAACAGATTATGTGACATAGGGACAAAATATACATTTAACTCTTTTGTTAATGTAGTAGGGGCATTATCCAAAACATACATAACACTGCAGGAAGACCAAGGTGTATGCTTTGTTCAGCTACACAGTCCACTGAGAAGTTACTGTCCTTTTTCTGATAATCAGAAAACCCTGCTAACGGAGCTCTTTATTGTTTTTTATCTCCTGTATTTTGATGAGTAGCCTCTATTTAATTTGTTTACCTTTCCATCATTTATAATAAATCTCTTAAAACACTTACGCTGCATACTTTTAAAATATCCCAATCCAGGAATTGCTAAACAGAGTATTCATTTCTTCTACAGTTGCCTTGTAATGATGAAAACATTTGTCACTCTGAAATCAATACAAAAGTCTTAGGCATCCTTGTTTAAGAAAATTACAGCAGCTCTCTCAACCTTATTTATTTCTTTTTTTTTTTCTGAAGAATGAACCTTTTGTTATATACATTTTAAACTGCCTGCTCATGTTGTTCTCTTTACAGGCTTAATTAGAGAATATGATCAACTTAATATAAAGGTTTCAAAATACTGACATTGATGCACAACAAGGGGGAGTAAAAGAAAAGAAATACAAGCTTGACATTTTAAAATGCTTGCATTTGAAAGACTTGCAGTACTAATTGATTTTTAAAAGAGTTCTGTGGAAAAGTGAACTCAGAAATGTTTGGAAGTGCCTTGGCAGCATGCCAGAACATTTAGTACAAAGCATAACTAGACAGTTTCTGAGGCCTTACTTCAACTGAAAAGATACGTTCTTTGCCTTTCTTAATCTAATTTTGTATCCCAGCTGTACACTTACAGATTATGCTGGGTATTTTCAGTATTTTATGGACATCTTTAAGTGATCAGTTGGCACAAGGCAGCAACTTCCCTGCTGTCACAGGCAGGATTAGACAACACAAGGGTTTCAGTGGTGAGATTTTCATTAAATTTCCTAAACCAACCTATACTGAATCAGTGTTCATTTCATTATTTCAGGTGGCATTTCAGGCATATTTGTCTGGTAATGCTGTTTTCTAGCCTGGACTGACAGGGCTAAAGTCTGTTGTTTCTGTTTGTCTTTATTAGAGTTCAGAGTTTTGTGTGGAGTGAAAAGGAGGGCAGACAGTATCTTATATTCTGTAATCATTTCTTTACAATTACTTTTTAGCCTGGACAATATGACACTGCCTCTTCTATAACATTTTGGAATTCTTTGTTAGTTGGCTGAAGTTGAAACTAAAATCCTTCCTTTTTTGTGGAGTGTGCACTTTGAAAACCTACATAGGCAGCTGAAATATTAATGGAAATAACATCCATTCTATTTTGGAAAAGAGCAGACCAAATGATAACGGGTAGCATTGACCAAAAGCAATTACTTTAAAAGGATACTGCTAAGTATCTGAGAAAAATGATTCCTTTGACTAGTTGTTTGTCAGGCCCTGTGTGGTTTTTATTGATTGCTCTTGAATATATAGCCCCCATGATTGAAAGCGCTGCTGGTAGTGTCCTTCTTTTTATTGTGTTGAGAGTGTCTTATTGAGAATAATAAGAAAGAAATTTATACAGAGAACAAATACATATTGAAGCTTTAAATAAGTCAAAAGTGGTCTATGGGTTCTGTGTGATATTAATTTACTAGCATGTCTCCTTCTCTAAAGGTAGCATTTAGAATTAGATGACAAAAAATCAGGCCTTAAAAGTTAAATATTAAGTATTTGCTTACTGTATGGTTTCCCTCTCTTTCTATATCTGATTACTACTGTAGAGCACGATAATTTATCTTCTGCTATGAAGTACACAAAGTTTGAAATGAGTTGTAGATAGGAGTATAGCAGTATTATTTCTTATATATGAATATTATATATATGCAACTAAGTGTTTTTACTCCACAATGGAAGATTTCATCTTAGTGTGAATGGTTGGCATCTCGGAATTCCACCAGTCTATTTCAATGGATGCTTGGTTGGGATGCTCAAGTGAATGAAGACAGGCACATGAATGGATTTAAGCAGGAGGCTGCAGTTTTAGTAACTTAAAACTGGAAAGCTTCTGAAACAATTAAAATCTTCCGGACTTCCCAGCTACACAGGGGTTTCAGAGGATGGAATATCGTTTGTAGGAGTTGGTTTGTTCTAGGATTCAGTTCTTTTTGAAGTCTTTTGGGTATGTGTCGCTCCTTCCTTTTTTCCAAAAACAAGGCAGAACTTACCAAAGGGAGACCTGTGTGCCTTTATAAAAGTTTACCAGCAAAATGATGTGTTCCATTTGTTGCTACAGTGTTCTTACTAGCATCCCTCGCAAGTTAAGAAGGAGTAGCTAGAGCTGTGCATTGCTTCCAGATTTTCCTGTCAATTGAACTAAAACTCTAAGATACTTTAAAATCCATTAGGCTCCAAAGGGAAAAAAATCCCTCGTGACTCCAGTAGTAATTGTTCAGTCAGTCCTGAGGCATCCTTATGAAAAAGAGAACAATTGATATTGCTAGTTCCCATGCTCAAGTTACGTGGAGGGAGAGTGACAAAGCAAATAGATAAAGATGTGGACAGAAAAAGGTTAGCAAGTGGAAAGTCAGGAACAGTAAGAGATGAAATTTCTGAAAGAAAAAAAACCATGCCTTTTCCGCCTGTAGACTGAAGGTGTTATTCTGTTATTTCACCCCATGGGGTGAAAGCGGATGGTACTATGGATAATGTATCTTCTATCTGCTCTGCAGAACTCATCAAAAACCTTCTTTAGGAATTTCTTCAAGACAGTTTCACAAGCTTTATGTCCAGGATAGTTGTATTAAATCTCTCTTCCTCCTTGAATTGCTTGGTATTTTTATCCTGTACACACACTTTTATTATATTAGAGCCAATATTTTTCTGAATGCTTGAGAAACCAGTATCTGTCCTTTTTGAATCCATGTATTGTTTACATCATTTTGGCTTAGGAGTCCAGACAGAGAGGTACGACATGAGAAGTGTTGCAAATATACATGATTTTTCAGTTGATTTTTTATGCGAATCAGATTTGGCAGTAATTCCTTTATATGAAAGAGGAGGTAGGCAATTTTTCATTTATCCATGAACTTGGTTTATGGAGTGGTGATGCCAAGGTTGCCAAGAACAGAATTAATCATTTTGTGTAGTGCTCTCCCAAACATGCTCAGTCAGTTCTGGGTGAAGTATTATGCCATATGGATACTGTGGTATTGCAAGGTCTGGAAAACAGTCAGTTTACGATGGCATGGACTTTAACCGGTCAATCCTCATGAGAACACCATGTTAGTATTCAGACACCAGTCAAGTGCCTATGAACCAAGGTCCCTATTACCAGCAGCTTCTAATTTCTGGTTCTGCACAAAGCCGGCCTAGATGGTCAGAACAGAGAGCTAGGAGTGGGTAAGCACCAGCCTTAATTCTGAGTAGGAGCTGAGGGTCATCCTACAGAATACAGTCAAGTGGCCCAGAAGGAATTGGCTTGTATGGCTGAACTTGGTAATTGTTGGTACAGCAGTGCTAGCCAGATGTCACAGACCTAGCAGAGTAATATTTTGCAGTCCATGCATTTTCTGAGATAGCATTTAAATACCTTGGAAAGTGGAGAATTGGCTGTTTATACAGTTTGGTACAGCTCTGTAGCATGCTTTGTTTTCTGGGAGGCAGGAGATTCTTGTTCCTTTCAGTATCACAGGCTCTTGGTGATACAGTCTCTTAAAGAAACTGTAGCCTTCACTTTTTGATATCCCCCCTCTTGTCACTTAACCTATTCCTCTAGGACAGCACATTGGAAAGACTTTAAAAAAAATAGAGATGTATGGAGGGTAGTTCAGGCATTTGCCCAGGTCTCACTTGTCCAGGTCCTCACATGCAATGACATGAGACCAGTTGATACCTTGAACATGCTGCAAGTCCTGCCAGCTGCTCCTGTGGTCATGGTAGAAGGGTGCCAGGTGTCCTTCCCGCTCTCCCCCAGTAGGTCTTTGAACAATTCAGGTTTGAAAATATGTTTTTAATTGAAGTGGGCAGGCGAGGTACCTACTTACACATCAGGTCTGAGTTTGCAAGGGAGCCCTCCTGTATAGCTTTCTACACTCCATAGTCACAAGTAAGTTGCTTCTGTCAAAGCAGATTAGCTGTTCCATGTGTGCTTATGATTTTTTATGCATATATATATATATATATACTATCTTAGGGCCAGTAAAACTGGAGTAATCCTCAGACCTCACCCTTAACCCTCAGACATACCAGAGATGTCACAGGGCACAGACGAACTGCTGCTGTACCAGTACAGCAGTCAGGCTTGCATTAGTCTCACCCTCTCTGATGCAGCATTGAACTCCGTAGTGCACAGCTGAAATCTTAACTGGAGGAAGAGGAATAAAGAGGTTTTTTATCTTGAAATCTGAAAGTGCTGTCTAATGATCAGTGGCTGTGGCTGTGGGGGGCAATGGTGGGAGAGGAGAAAGAAGGGAAAAAGAGTAAGAGGGAAAGAAAGATCAGGATGGGAAAGTGCTGGTTAGTTAAGAATACTGCTGAATATGCTTCCCCATTTGTTTTGTGACTGGCAAGCTCTACTGTCTTACTGCTGTTGCTTTGCACAGAAAGGTACATAGGACATGCTAAGACTCTAGATCATCTTTCTTTTTGTTTATCTTTGTGTGGAAAAGCTGATTTGCCAAATTAACAGATGGGAACAACTGATAGTGACATTAAACTTACTTTAGTTGTATTTTCCAAATTTTTTTTGTAGGCAGCACTATAGGTGTGACCTCACCTAGAGCTGAAATTTTGGCGATGAGTTGTCAAACCCTGTTCAGTATTGCAATACTCCTTTGCGATGTCACTGCCCTCTTCCTGTTTTGTTGTGGCATGATACAATTTTTGCAGTGTTCTGTTTCCTCTCTGTCTCTCCTCGTTATCCCTTGATAATTAGTTCGGAAAAATGGTATACTTTCCCATTGCCATTGCAGTGCTGACAGCTGTTGGTTTATCGGATGAGTTGTACAGAGCAAAGCCTGGTACTCTTGTAGCCACATCATTTTCTGAATAATTCTGCTTTTGATTTTGAAAGGGATTTTGTTTTGGTTTTATAATTACGTTCACAGCTGCAGTACAGCTGTATTGTTTCGTGAAGCCAGGAACAAGGACACAGAAAGTTAAAGCTGAGGTCCAGTTCATAACTGGCTGGAAAACTGAATGCACGCAAGCGAGGTTGGTAGCTTGACAAAGAGTGGAGCAAGTGGGACACCAAAAGCTGGAGAGTCCAGATGCAAGTTTTCTTCTGTGCTGCTATCAGTATACAAACATGATTTGTGCAGAGCTCTTTTAGAAGCCAAGGGCCGTTACAGCCAAATTATCTAGGGAGCACAGAGAAAAATAATTCAGGATTTACCGTTAAAAATAAGCATCAATTTTTCATCAGTGATATTCTTGGTATGAGTCATGGCTGAATATGTTTGTGCGGGAGTGGGAAAGTAGGAATGAGGAGTATTTTAGAGACAATAATGAATTAATGTTGCCATGGATTTTGTGGCTGCTCCTGCAGAATTTAAGAGTTGTCACCATGGAGTTAGGTCTGTTGTGTGCTGCAGAGTATGCAAACGACCTGTCTTGCAGTGACTTCCTGCAACAGAGGTTAGCCTATCTAGATGTTTGGACTTTAGGTGGTAGTGGTAGTGGTAAGTGTAATATCTTGTTTAATAGCTAGGGGCAATTGTCAGATTGCATTACTGCTTCCGTCCAGATGAAAGGGAAGTAATAGTGAAGTTAAGCAATGAGTGAAATTCTAGCTACGTAAGAAATAGTGGGATGTAATTTATAATAATTCTGCAGTAGGGTCACCTTAGGCATAAGTGGAACCAACAAGCTTTTCAGAATCTCAGAATCAGAAATTATATTCAGTTAAGCAATGAGAAAACTACCTGACTTTTGCCAAACCAAAAAGCCCTATTATTGCTTTCATTTAGGTAGAAAGATTACATTTCCTATTCAAATGTTGAGCAAGTTTTTTTTTATTTTGTCACTTGTACTCAGTTAATACAGTTTTAGGTTGTGTTATTACCACTTAGAAATTTATTGCGAAGTGTCATTCCATTTTTGTGCTGTAATAGTATGAAAAATGAAGTGGAAATTAGGAATATATTACCTTTTTTTTTTTTTTTTAATGGGAAGGAGTGAAAATAGTAGTGCATAGCTTTTTTTCCTTTTTTTTCTCGAAAGTCTGAATTTTGTCATCTGTATCTCTAAGTTTCCTCATTCTTCCCAATAGTCATTGACAGTTTATTTTAAAACATACAAAGGCCATAATGAGAAAGTTGGTTTTTCTTTTCTTCACAATAATCCAAAATAAAGAATCATAGTTGTTAAAAATTGGTCTTAGTGTTATTCAGATCACATAAGACTTCCTTTAATTGGCCCTTAATAAGCTTGGTTTAACTGGGATTTAAAGAAAGAACAGTGGTCATTAACATTAGCCAGATTAAGACTCTGTTAATTACCACTGAAAGATAAAGTAATATGCAAAGATGGGGTCTAAAATATTCTTGCACTTAAGCACCCAAGGAAGTTGAGAAATTTCTTGCTAACTGAAATGAATAAGTGAGTAGCTCTTTCTCTGCAAAGCTTTTTTAAAAAAGAGGAGACAGAAGAGAGAGCACAATTATTACATTTAAATACTCTGCCTTAATTAGTATACTGTATACAGAAATAGTTTCTATTTTATTTAAATTTTATGTCCTTCAGATGTAACTTATGATTTGTTTCAAGTAACAGATATATTCATCCAGAATGTATAATTTTTATATAGACATAGTCTAGGTTTTGCATATGAATACCGATATACAAATATACATTGATGTGACTGTTAATGACTATTTATACATAAAAATACAAAAATAGATGTTATATGTTATATTTGTCTATACCACTTTTAAGTAAAGTATATTTTTCACAATGCAAAATAGCAATGGAATCAAAATATTTCAAGTGTTGGAATCAAAATGTTAAGAAGATGTATTCTTATAGGCATTTTTGTGATGTCAGTATAAGTTCTTTAAAGCATCCTTCAAGTTATGGCAGTTACTCAAGTACCAGCGTGACATAGTATTTCCACTTTGGAGTGGACTTGTGGTGAATTTGTCATGGTATCCTATCAATCAGAGCACCCATTAGTGGAAAGTTCAAGAAACTGAGTGCAGGCAGATACAGAATCATCTTATATGTGTGAATAGTTCCTGAATAGTCTGAATCAGCCAGCAAGGATTTATCATGTGAAATGAGTTTTTAATCTCATGTAATTGTTTCTTATATTTAATGTAATGAGGGCTTTCCCCCACTGCTACACTAAGTGATAAGTTCTGGTTTCAACAAACTGTTGTCCTCAATTATTTCCATCTGTATACTTATAAATATTTTTAAAACAAGTAATCCTGTTTTTTTTTTCCAGAAAGCGGTATGTGCTGATATGTTGTATCTCAGTTTCATGAAATATTTTCACATTCTTGTATAGTGAGAAGGACTAACAGTTGTGCCAAACCTACTGTTATGTATTCTTATATATTAATGATCTTTTTCACTGTCATCTCTCTAAATAGACTGGTGACCTTAATTTAAAAAAAGCACTAATTATATATTTTCTACATCTTATTTCCATTTCTTTATATCATCTTTTATTTTCTTTAAACTCCCTTCACCCTGAGCAATTCTTCAACAGAACGTCTGACATGTATTTTCTAAATAGATAGTGATATTAAAGAATGGAACAGCGATCACTTGGAACCCTCATATTCAGTTTAATTCCATTTAATAGACAAAGAGGTTTTAGTATTTAAAGGGGTTATCTTAATTGTTTATTACAACACAGTTGAAAGAATTTTAAGAATAGATGCTGATACATCACAGTAAAATAATACAGTTTTCTGTTTGAAATTGTAGGTTTATGTATTACAGCTCCACTTTTTCAGTTACTGACCAATAAGAAATCCATGATATGCCAGATGTACTGTAGTATTTATAAATCAATCAAATCTGCTGTCTTTCGCAGTTTTCTAAATACTGCGTGCTTATGATATTAAAAAAATGAATAAGTTTAAAAACATCTTGCATAGTTACAAAAACATAAAATCATGTCTTTGTATATAAATGATATAGTTGAATAGTATGTATATATTATTTAAATAAAATGTAATGCTAAAATAAATGAAATTAATTTAAAATTTAAATTACTTTGAAGATCTGCTTCTTGTATTTGGAACCATGACTTCAAGATGCTTGGCAGGTCAGAGGGTTAATCCTTAATTCATATTTTGTGCTGTACCTTTTGAATTCAGAACACCTGCAAATGAGAAGAAATTTTTCTCACCCATTCATGCAGAAACTGCTACTTGCAATACAGAAGACCTGGGAGCATGTGGACATTCTTATCCTCCCAAGGGTGCACCTGATACCTCCTATGCATTCTTTCATGGTCATATTTTAAGTATCAGATGATAACCATGGGCCTTAAAATCTGTTGCTTTTAAAATAACAGGAACTGTGTTAACAAAAGAACTTTTCAAACTTATTGTCTCAAATAAAATAATTGAAAAACAGGGCCAAAGAGGAAGAAATATGCTTTAATTGATAGGCTATTTTTACATGTGAATGGAAGTTTGGATCTATTCTACTGGATGAGGTACAAACTTTATTAGCCTAAACCTAGTCAACCTCAGTCCTTTGTTAAATGCAGGATTTCTCTCTGTAGCCTGTGCAATATCTCTCTATTAAATTTCTCATTCATCAGATCATGCCAAAGCCAGCCAGCGTGTTGTCATTGTTCCCTGAGTGCTTGTGCTCAGAGTGCAGCCTTTGCTATGGAGCTGCCTTTATTCCCTGTGGACTACTTCCAGTACTTGCATATATGAATGAGGAAGGAATCAAGATAAGGTTTAGTCTGCAGACCAAGAGAGGTTTAGAGAAACTTAGTATACAGATGCTTATTACTGCATTTATAGCAGAAAAGACATTGAGAACAGCCTTCAACTAAATTTTAAGGACTTCTGAAAATCCCTAAATGTAGATGCTTTGGTTTAGCAAACTTCTGGGAGATCCAATGCCAAACATGTAAACTGCCAACTGACCCTACCTTTTCAGAGGCATTTAAGGTGTTTTCCAGGATAACAAGATAATTGTATGTTGTTAGCGTAAGATTTTCCAAACCATGTAAACAAATTTACATGTGTAATTCAAGTGTAAAAAGTGTATAGGCAAACTTGTTTCCACTCTGGCACGCAGTACAATCAATTGAAAGATTCTTTGCACTCTACATGGAGCATTTGGCTAGTGATATATGCATTTGTAATAGTCATTAAAATTAAAAGGGTTTCACTACCGTGCCGAATGGAATAATACATCAAATAGAACAGTGTAGTGAGACAACTTTGCCTAAAAAGCACAAAATGATACCATTGAAAAGAATGGGGCTGGATTACCTAACAAATCCATGTTTTGTTTTGTTTTGTTTATCTAAAAAAAAGGGTACCTCAGATGTTCTTCTTTACATTTTCTTATTTCCAATCTCAATGGTAAATACCTCAAGCACTTGCCAGTGTACTCCTTCAATGAAGAGCAAGGCTGAAATCTGTCACAAATCATACCTAGCTGCCAGAGAAATTCAAATTGCTGTAAGCACAAGTGCCAGGGGAGCTCTTACAGCGATGCTGAAACCATAATGCAGCATTCACAACGAGATCATTGCATCATAATCTCCTTCTGTATGTGATTCACTTTGTGTGTCAGGTGTTTGCATGTCAGAGGGCGAAGAAGAAAGGGGATTGCAAGTTTAGCACAATCTGTTGTTCTGTATTAAAGGTGTTTTTTTTTTTTCTTTAATATTATAAATGACCTGATTTTATTCTGGGTATACCAAAGGCTTCTGAGCTACTTGCTGCCCTCTAATCCCCTCAAGTATAAACCCCTTCTGTTATGAATACTCGTGTTTTCATTTCAGACAAGCTAGTTACTTGGAATTCTCTCTAAACCTAAATGCAGAAGTAAATATAAATTAGAAACTGTATTTATTTTCAGTCTATGAATCACAACTGTTTTAATTTCCTAAGTGCACAATCAATATTTAAATAAAGAGTATTTGATTTTTTTTCTCAGCTGTATCAGCTTTTGAGCAGACTAAGTTTATGAAAATCTATGGAGTTTGGGATTTTATTTCCCACCGCCCCAGATTTACAGCAGCGTAAGTGAAAGGAGAATCAGAGCCATATATTACAAAATGTCATTTACATTAATTCAACATCCATCAGGCCTGCCTTTATTACATGCATTCGTGCTCACAAAGTATACGGAAGTTGTTTTGGCTTCTGTTTTTTTGAATGCTTGTCAATATAATCTGAGACCTGAATGTATGTCCTCAAACAAAGCCAAAACCAAACACAAAAAAAATCCCCAAATCTCAAGATACAGTCAGTTTAGTAGTGAAGAAAGCTGGCAACAGGTTGATTCAGAAAAGGAAAGATGTGAATAAAGTTGATCCTCATCTCTCAGTTGACTGCCACGTGATATTATTCTAATCAGTAATTTGGCTTCAAGAGAATACATTTGATTCACCATGTATGCAACTGAAAACCATTTAGATATAATGGTCAGAATGAGACTTATGGATGAGAATACAGATAATTTCACCAAAACCCAGCACCTCTCTGCATAGTTGATTGCACTGCTTTTTGGTAGGGATATAATGGTGCTTATCACAACAAAAAGGGGTGAAAAAAGTATTTGGGATCAGTCATATTTAACTCCATGAGGCTCAGAAAGAGATCAATATCCTCAAGGGACAATTAGTACCAATGAAAATGTGAATTACTGTGTACAGCTGACTGCCCATTGTTTGACTATACAGGGAATCAGGCAGTTGGTCACTTAAACTGAAAATTTCAGTGAAATGCATCTAGGTTTAAACACTTCTTATCTGAGCTATGTGTCAGGAAAAGGAATGGCAGGAGTGATTTAGTTGTTATATGTATTATTTTTTTGACTGTCAGAAAAAGGAATATAAAAGACAAATGGTCAATAAATGTATTTTAGAAGAACAAATCTATGTGGAGATACCAGTTTTGGACCGGGATCTGGAGAGGTTTTAAGTGTAAGTTCTAATAAAAACAAGCACAGAAAACATGGAGGGGCAACTCTGATTTTTTTAATTTTTTTTTTAGCCTGAAAGTCCCAGAGTAATTCCATTTCATTAGCGAAGTCCGCTTGGCAGTAACAGTTTTATTATGGCATCCCACACTATGCAGTAAGTAAAGCAGTCCCTATTTTATGCCAAAATTTAGGATAGAAGCTGCTCTTCGATGATCTGTAAGACCAAATTCAGCATATACCCTTGCTAATATATGGTACTGGCCACAAAACAAGGAGCCACTCTGTCGCTAAAGTGGGTGGTGTGAGCTCAGCAGTAGTGACCTAGTAAAAAAGAGGATCACTAAGGAAATATGGAAAATGCGAATAGCTCAAATCTGGTTTGCCTGCCTCCTCTGAAAGCATATTAATCAGCAGTATGGAAACTAGTCTGAGTTATCTCTAAGTGTTTTTTCTTGTTATGCTTTGGGACCACGACTATGATGAAGTGAGTGCAACATTTATTGAAAAGAAAGAGTAAATGATTGGGTGGTTCAGTAATTAGGATGCTCTGGGAATGCTCCAGGGTTCTCGTCTACGTCCTCTGCCTGTTTTTTATCAATGTTTTCATATGCTCTGTTCAAAAATGTAAAATGTAGAAATAGATCTTGAAATTGTTTGTTTGTTTGTTTTTGCTTTTTCGTTTTCTTTTTTTTTTTTTTTTAGCTTACAGAGTAGATGCCTGACTTGATGGAATTTATGGGGAGTTTCAGGGCAATTAAAGTATCTAAGTGACAGAGTGTGATCTTTAAGTCCTTCCAATCCCTTTACAAGTCTGCAAAGGGCTGGGGATGCTTTTCAAAACTGCTGGATGCTTAGGACCCAGGCTGAGAAAGAACAGTTATGAGGTTTTTCTTGTCCTTGGTATTTCTTTACTGCCAAGCTTAGGCAGCTTCATGCTTGTTTGAATTCTGGGCACCCTTTTTTTCCCCTGTGCATCATGTAGATCTTAGTTGCCTTCAATTCTTTTATGTCAGCTAAAATTTAAGAGATTGTGATATATGGGTGCCTTTTTTGTACCTGAGCATAAATGCTTAAGAGCAATGTTGGAGTAAAGAAAGAAAGGGAATAAATAGTACTGCGTGCTACTGAAACTGCATAGGGAATTTAGGTAGGCAGAATGCAATTATGCTTTTGGAATGTAGCCAGGACATATGGGTTAACACATGTACTCCTGTGAAAAGTGCCATGGGATATTTAATGACTGTAAGTTGTCAGAATTCAGTTTTACATCTCATCTGAAAGACAGCACCACCAGCAGCATGATGTCCCTTCACACCATGCTGGAGCAGTTCTTCAGTATGGACTCAAAGGGAGTGAGTAGTGTCTCCTGAATCACCACTTCCATTTCTTGCTACAGCTGAGCTTTCTTGAAAGATTTGTATTAACACATTAATCAAGCCCAGCTTTTTCAGCTAATTTCCCAACAAGTTTGCTTTTCAAATTCAAATATGAGTGCAACTGCCTCTGTCAAAGTGGCTTGCTGTGAAATGGTACTTTACGAAATGTTGCTTTGAAGTGGATGGTGTTATCTAGGCTGGCCACTTTTGGAGAATCTCTGGTGAGTGTGAAAGTCTTGCCCAATGTGAAATAGTGTGAGCAGGCAGTAAAAAGATAAGCATATTTAGCAAAAGCTTGAGAGGACTTTACAGCATAATAAATAACAATGACAAAAAAAAAAAAAAGTTGAGGCGCTCTATCTCTGCTATTGTATCCTCTAGAAACGTGAAGAATCTGTTACAAAACTTATGAGAGATGGTTTAGATATATTATTTATTTCATCTATTTATCCCAAACCTGCTTCAGTGTCACCCAAGCCTAAAAACAGGCTTTACAACCTCATCTGACTGGTTTTAGTTGAAATGTTTTGGACACTTGCAGTCCTAATTGTAACTGGCGTTCCAAAATCTTACAATTTGAATGGTTTTGTTGGCAGTAATTGCTGAAATGTACACCCCCTGTCCCCGTCCCCATCCCATTAATCTGTGACTCCGTGTGCTCATTTTCCTATAGGATTTTAATATCAGATACTTTTTTATTTTAGTAAAGGCCACTGAAATTTTTATTTTTTTTGCCCTTAACTGATGGGTTTAATTAATGAGAATGTATGACAGAAGACAGTTTACACCCATTTTCTAGAGTCTGAGCATTCAACATTATATTAGTAGCTTCTAATGCTTTGGACTATCAATGGGAGTTTCTTTACAGGACGAGGGGTAAAAGGCTGTATTCCAGAGATTAAACAGCAGTTGTGATTCTTGAATAAATAAATACATTCAGTTCCTGCATTACACCGTTTTTAAGCAGATTGGTCCCCTCCTGCAGAGCATTAATGCAGTTTGTCTTTGCAGTTGGGACTTTCTTTTTGATGTGGTGATTGATTGGAATTTGCCAATCATTTCTTCAGCTGTGTAAGCCCCACTAATTTCCCAAAGTTAATCATAACAGTGTGTATGGTTGAGATAATGGAGCTGGTTGCCATACTCAGATATAATTCTGCAGACAGATTCTTGAAGCAGAAGTCATAAAACTGGAATGTGAAAGGAAGTCCTTTTAAAGGCAAGTGTTCAGCATATTGTAAATTCTTTCTTATTCTATGTTTATTTCATATCAAATGTCCTACCCATTTTCTCTGGAAAAGACGTAGTAGTATCCAACTGTTATCTACTTGGAATAATTTCTTTCTTGTTTTCAATTATGAGAACAGATGAATCAAAAAAAGAAAAAGAAAAAAAGGAAAAGAAGAAAGAGAATGGTTTTACTGTAAAATTTTAAAACCAGTCATGCATCTAGCATGAGAGGTAGTGAAGAATCAACATTCTTAGAATTTATTAGGGCACCAGTTATTTATATGGTGTCATCTTTTCCAGAAAATATTCTGTAAAGGAACAAAAATTAATACTTTAAATATGAAATCCTATAGTATATCTGCAACTACAAGGTACGTAGGGCAATACTTGAAAATGCAAGAAGGAATCTTAAGATTATAGGATTCTGCATTAAAACCAGGGAAGAGGAAATGAAAAATCTCTTAATGTTTCTTGAATATTCTGCAAGCTGGGGAATATGCTGTGAGTCTTACCACAGCACTGCTAGCAAAAAAGTTGCAGTTTTGATCTGGTTCATTAACTGTTTGCATACAAGACAAAAGTGCTTTCTTATGAAGTGTAAAACCAACTTGGGACCAATTTTCCACAACATAAATTCAACATTCATTCCATCCCCTGATATTCTTAGATTCAAACATCTAGGGAGGTTTTATGTCTTATCTTTTATCAATAATTATTTTTAATTCTACAGTTTCAGATTATTCAGCCAAATGTAATAAGCTCAGAGTAGATTTCATACTGTGATGATTGCTATTAAAGACATGTTGCTTTCAAGAGTACTGTGATTAGTCTGGTTATGCATATTTTTTAACAGTTATTTGAAATTCTGTATTATCGTTGATATCTCTTACTAGAGTTATTTTTGTCAAGTTTTGTAATCAGACAGATATATTTTATTCTGGCTTCTGTCCCTTCAAAGTTGGCTTTAAGATCACACCCTTTTAATCTTTTTCCATTTCTGGTGGATTTAAACTAGTTGTGTGATAATAATATGTATTTTAGTGAAGTAGAAAGTGTCCTTTTTAGATTTGGTACTGCACATCTGTGAGAACTGACTTACCATGGTAATGTAATCAGTGCTCCTGAGCTAACGATTCAGATTTGTGTTTACTGAATTCTGTTTTAGTGGCCTCAGTTTCTCTATTGAAAAGTGACTGATGATGGGCTATCTTTATATCTTATTATATAGGACCATATATTTATTGAATGTTTTCTTTTATTATAGAACAGCTTAGCTAGAGATGTCACTCGATTCCTCTTTAGGGAAATGAGAGGGTACATAACAAAATTTATATTGCGTTAGTATATAAAAGATGATTGGAATTACCAGAGTTAAGCCTGATATGAAAGTTTGCAAGTTATCTGAAATCACGGAAAGTGGTAAAGCTAGGCAATAAAGGAAAGGGAAATAGCACAATTTTCTGTTCAGTTGCAATGTCTGTGGACTTATTCTTAGTTTTGGATTTGTTTGTGGTAGAAAAGTGAACCAATAGTCTTGTGGAAGTTTGGTACTGAAGAAGGGGGAAAGCGTGCTCTTGGTGGGGCCCTACTTGCAGAGGCTACTGAGAGATCACACTGTTACTATGATGAATTCTTCATAATAAACACCAGACTGTCTCCCAGTTATTATAAATAGGAATCTGATATGTTGGTTTTCACGTGCAAATATTAGAAGGCTGATTCTGTGCCCTCTCGTCATAGAGTCGCATTTTTAAGCTGCATCTGTACTATTAAATACAGCAGGGCCTGTATGTGTGCTTGAGAGCTGGTGCAGAGTCACCCATACTGTTCCTCCATTTTAAATAATCAGAGACTAATTTAAAACAATATGCTGCAACCTGTGTTTTTGGGTAGTGACGTCAGGTATTTCTTCATTCCTAGGGTCTGTTTCCTAGCGCTTGCTTACTCACATTAAGGAAAAAAAATAGAAAACACTAGAAAGGGGTGGGGTTTATTTTTGTTGTTTTCTTGTTTTGGGGCTTCATTTTGTTTATTTGTTTGTTTGCCCCTACATTCTTACTGTTAGATCTAGTTTCTGTCTTTTAGGAAATGCTAAGGTAGATAGAGATGGACAAATTTTATCCTAGAACTGGAAGTGCTGATGGCAGAAGGGACACTAAAGAAACTGGTACTGAGATCAGAAGAAATTGAGCATAATTACCTATATTGACCCCACATACAGCCTCACATCTGTATTGAATTAAAGTAAAATTGATCCTGAATGCAACCATTGAATTAATGTTTTAGAGCCTACTAGGTATGTCATGCTGTTTGGATTTTGTGCTAATTTCTTTCCACATGTTTGTGCCCATCACTTTAAAAAAAAATTAAAAAAAATAAATCAGTCCTTTACTATGTGTGCATTAAACATAGGAACTGTTATCATGTCTGAAATAACATCTGTCTTTGTGCTGTTGGGTTCATGGAATAATTAGCTCTATATTTCACCAAGTACAATTTTGTTCCCATAGTGGATAGAGCAGCATAAAGAAAACATAAATAATTGCTGATTAGAGAAACAGAAGGCAAAGTGGGTCTAGGTGGCTTTGATGAAAATAAAGGGTTAAAGAGAATAGAAGGTCAACTAAGCATATGATGTAATGTTAAAATTATACTTGAGTATACTACAGTTCTCACATCCAAAGCATATAATTTTCTTGTTTAACTCTACAGAGGTGTTTTAAAGCTAGAAACTTTATTGTAAATTATGCACATTTTAAAATCAAAAATTATATGTAAGCTTTAGTGAGCATTCACTCATCGGCTTAGTTGTTTTTTTTTTTGTTAATTAGATCACTATTGCAGTGTATAAATAGCACTTTTCTGGGCAATGCCATGAAGATCATCTATAGATTGCTAGAGAGAAGTGTGCCACTCAGGTTTTTTTGGGTGAGCATTGTGCAGATTGATAAGCAGTTTTCTAGTATCTGACAAATCACCATAATATTTGTGCTTCTAGCAAGAAAGATGTCAGCAACCTGATTCAGTACAGGTATCTTGTCCTATTTGGAATGCCCTCAGGCATCCTGCCTGACTTCTACCTTCCACTCCTGAATGGCAGAGATCATATGCAGCTAGGTGCTCTGTTATATTTTTAAGCCCTGTGGGGACACAACAAGATATCACAGAACACCTGAAATGAGGGTATCCTGTATGCAGGCAACTGAACAGACCTCTTGTGCTTACAGTTGCTTGTGCCACAGTTTTTCTGTCTCGGGGAGCAATAGTATCACTGAAGGCAGTAAAAATTAGTATTTTCCAAAACAGAGCTAATATTTCAAAACTTCTTGCTTACCTTAATGTACACGTGTATAAATGCTAATTTAAAAAATGTTTCTTTCTGTAATGTCTGGAATTAATAATGTGATTGGTGCCACTAATAATCAATAGTTAGATAATTATGATTGTGTGATGTCTCATCTGTTTTAAAGTTATTTTAGTCGTTGTTTTCAGCCTTGTCTAAATAGAACCAATTTATAATGAGAAAGGAGATAAATTATGCTGGTTATGATTTGGCATAAATGATTTTTCTAGCAATACTAATGTACTCTGTCCATGATGCAGATCATTCTTAGTTCGTACCAACAAACATCATCTTTGTTAATAATGTGATATTTTTCCCTTTGTCCCTCTTACAGTGGGGTATCAGAAGTTTCCCAATTACCTCATCCACATCAAAAGAAATGCCAGTTGTTAAGTAGTTCCCCACAAGAAGTAGCTCCACCAACTTAACAAAAATGTTCTTCTGAAACTTCATAGAATTATGGAATCACAGGCTGGTTTGGGTTGGAGAGGACTTTGAAGATCATTTAGCTCCAACCCCCCTGCCATGTACAGGGACTCTTTCAACTAGACCAGGTTGCTCAAAGCTTCATGGGTGCATTGAAGTTGTGTTCTACTAATCCTGATTTTTATCAAACTTCCTTGAAACTGCTGAAGAATTTAGGAAAAGGGCTTTCCCTTTCAGCATATTTTACTGGCTTCACTGCTGGAGTGAAGTGTGTAGTTTTTTATTCCATGTTGAAGCGGTTTGTGGTGCTACAAAGGTGCTGTGAGTTTGGAAGATAAACAACTTCCTGCACTCGCAATGCCATCACTCTTGTAATTAGTCTAATTTTTAACAAAGGCATTGTGAATTTCCTGGTTTTTATCAGCTGTGCACATGTATGTATTTCTGTGCGTATATATATGCATCTTGTACTCAGTTTAGGTGTGCTGCTTGATAGAAATTTCTTTTGCCTTTTTGTAACACTTCGTCCATAAGCAGTAATAACCTAGCCTTTTTAATCAGCGTTTAAAATCTGAGCATTAAAATATCATTGATATACAAAATAAGTAATCTTAAAATTAGTTTATTATCTATAGCTTAGAGACACACACATAAAAGATTTGTGATTTCTTGATATTTTTTCTTGTATTCTTTTTGCAGGTTCCTAATTAATTAAACTTTCCTAATTTGAAACCTTAAAAATAAAAAAACCCCACAACATTCTAACAGTTATGTCCAGCATCTGGGGGAGGAGATAAATTGAAATGTGAGCAGTATAGCAGTTCACGCTGAGCTAAAAACCATAAGGCAACATCTAAGGTTAAATTATCATGAGGTACGATGATCTCAGTTACCATTGCTTTTCTGTAAGCAGTTTTGTTAGCGTTAACTATTTCTGGTGTCATTACAATATTGGTCATTGTAATGTTCAAATAATAGTATAGAGCAAATGATAGGGCTACTGCTACTGGTACAGAAAATGTAATTTTCCTCCTCTTTTGCTTTCAGACTACAAACAATAAATCATTTTGTTGAAGAGACAATAAAGCACCAACTGGGTGCTGGTTTAATTCATATCAGGGGAGATCTTCAATAGCTTTCTAAAACAAAGTAATTAGAGAATGAGATCTTACATGAAAAAAAATGGATAGATTATTTTTCTGTATCTCTTGTGCTCTTACAGGTGTTAATCAGAGTAGAGGAAAAAAGGTTATATTCTACTTCTATTTTACATCTGAGACATAAAAGTTATAAATCAGCTACAACAATTGCAAAACACATGGAGAAAAATGCCAACTGCAGTAAGAATTTAGGCATAAATGACTTCATTGTGCTGATGAAGGTTATGGTTGTTTAGTGGGAAAAGAAAATAATAGGAAACATAGAAAATAAATAAAAGGAAAGGATGTCTGGGGGGAGGGAAATAGGGAAATGTTTCCTTAATAAAGTCAACACGCAGGAATAAAACCAACATCTGCTCCTTGTTTCTCCATTTGATTCCACTTTTAATTACAGAACTTCATAGTTAAGGCAATTTTAGTGGATCTTTAGCTTTTCCTTTATTGTGGTTGAAGCTACTGACCAAACTCCAGAGGCACTGAGCTTGTGTTTGTGCTCTTTTTTCGGGACTTTGAATTATATTGCCTAATGATGGATCCCGTTTGCCTTTTGAAGGCATGTCTCCTGGGGATTCCTGGCTTTTGTGTTCTCCACTGAGTTTGAACTCAGTGGCTCGTGATGTTGGCTCTGATGTATAAGGTGAGTTATAAATCAGTCGTAGAATCATAAAACATCAAGTTGGAGTGGATATTAAGGATCACCTGGTCAAATGTTCTCGGCAAGCATGGCATAGACTGGGTATCTCAGCATGCTCTCCAGCTGAATCTGAAAAGTGTATAATGTTGGAGAACCAAATGGGTAGAATTTAGCACCTCTGTCTTTGTCACCTTATTAATGTCTTTAAGTTTATTATGTTGCAAGAAGCTATTTTCATACAATATGGACAGAGATGGGGAAAGCTGGAGGAGGTTCATCTGGGGCTTAACTGGATACTTTTGTGGTCACAAGCAGCAAATTTGCACTGCCCAGAGAAACTACCTTTAGCATGTGGTTAATTATTCTGTTAAGAAAAGATGTATTACTGGCTTCAGAAAATAGTATCGTAATATGGCTTCAATTTGACATGCTAAGTGATTAATAGATAGGTGGGGTTTGTTGGTATGTCAGCCAAATATAATTGTACCATGGACACTGTTGGAGTACAACTGCAGTGATTTGAGTAAGTGAAAGTGCACATGTTCTGAGGTTCTCTATAGTTATGAAATCTACCTTGAGCAGGTGCAGAGTATTGTGCCTGCAGGATTTCTGCTCAAGGATAGCAGCACAAAGCTGCATTGACTAAAGCATTCTAGATAATTGTGTTAACTTTTGATAGCTATGCAGAGTTCTTTATAAGCATAAACTCTCTTGTAAGAAGTGAATTTCACCCAATTGTTATTTGCAAATTCCCCCAACCTGTATTTAGAATTTTCTATATTTCTAAATTCAGAAATTTATCCTCAAAATCATATACAAAATTGCTATGTGGATTGCTGAGGTTTTTACTGTATTGTCCTTTCATAAGTGATGAATTTGCTTCATCCTAATTAAAAAAAAAAAAAGTCACAGTCTTGAATATCTTTATTTTTCATTGCACTAAACAATAATATATGTTAATATTTGCAATATGTGTGCTTCAGTTCTTATTCAAAGCTCTTCAGGAAGTCAGTTTCTGAAGCATCTCTGTTCTCCATACCATACATGATCCTTGGTCCAGGCGTTGCACTGACTCCTCTTTTCAGTGTTATGTTTGGTGTAGCAGAGATTGTATAGGAAGGGATCTAGGCTTCATGAGACTGGCACAATTCACTTTTGCCTTTGAAATGAAGTAAATTCAGGAACTTGATAATCTCTTTTTTTTAGGACCACAGTGTGAGACCCACCTTACAAGAGTTCTCTATGTTGTGATTCTCTTGGTAAGCCAACTATCATCATTGGCCAAAGCAAGATTTTAATTATTTGCGATTACTAAAAAGCACCTTCTTATCATGCATGCTGTAGAGTAAGCTGTTCCAATAAATGATTTTTATGCTTTTGAGAAGTTGCTTCAGTAAACCTTGACCCAGTGTGCCATATAACTAAATGATTTACATGGAAGTTCTGGAGGTTACTTCTTACTACTCATGTGTTACACGTGGGTTAGTTGCCTTTTTGATCTCTATTAATCCTGTGCACTTAGAAGTGTTCTTCAACTTTATGATTGGGGATTTTCTTAAAATATAATTTATTGTATGCTGCTATGAAAACAACTCCCTCACGGTATCATATTGTATGCATCTTAAAAAATCACTGAAACGATCACATGATCAAAACAGGTTTATCTCTCGGGATGTTTAATCCTTCAAAGTATATGGCTGTGACATGTTTTATTCCTTATGCTTATGTCTATCTCATAAAATAATCTTTTAAACAGTGAAGAACAATAAGTTTTTTTCTATTACTTGTGGACGGCAGGTGTTACAGAAAGGTTCCCGCCCTGCTTATGTGGCCTCTCTGACTGAAAGATTACAATAGTGACTTTTAATGGAGTTCTGGTTTGCAATGGTATTCTAATGTTGCTCTGGAAAATCTTCCTCTGCAACTATGGATAACCAACTTCTGGTCCCTTTAGTTGTATGCAGTAGGTATATGTAGCATCTTGGCTACAGGAGGAGTAGAAGCGTGTTTTGCTTGCTCTGTGGTTAACTGAGTTATATCTCCCTGCCTCACTTGTTCCTGATGTTCTATTTTAGGTAGCTATTATAGAGTATTTAAGTAATGATTGAGTCTCAAACTGGCCCATGTTTCATCTGTAATTGAGAAGTTTCTATCTGTGTTTATTTGTTCAATGAATTTGCATTGTTTGAACTCACTGACAATTAATTGGACAGCCTAGGTCAAACGCCTGGCAGTGTTTTTTGTATTCTGCATTATCTCATTCTTACTCACTGTCTGAGGCCTCTTTCCGCTTGAACGTGGAGAGAAAGGTATGCCCTCCAGCACGACATAATGCCCCAACCATTTCAAGATGGCTGTTTGAGACTAAATGCAGAAGATTTCAGCAGATGGCTTCTAATTACTTGAAATATGCCAAAGTGCTGAAAGGATTATTTGTATCTTCAAACCTAAGGGGTAGCTGTACCTGACGCGATGTGAGTGGCATGTGTGTTAATGTACTCATGTCAGCATTTATTCCATCTACAGTTTCTGCCATGAGCTTTATCGCAGATAATTGTCTATGATATGAATGGAACTTCTTGAGTATTGTAATAAATCTATAACTAATAAACTTATTACAGAAAGCCAAAGAAATTCCTGTGCTTTTTAATGGAAAGTAGAAATAAAGAGATAATCTACAGTCATACTCATTTTATCAAGAAAGCCATGGAAACTTTGAATTAAAACTATCATTTTGACCTTTTAGTTGAGCTTATAGGCAATTCCCTTTTTATGATTGTTTGCAGCATTTTTTGTTGTTTTTTTTTTTTTTGTTAAGATGTGGGGAAATTGCTGCTACATATAGTTGCATTAAATAATTGCAAATTTTGAGAGAGAGGTATGTCATGCCCACCTTACTCACACTGTTAGTCTCAGCAAGGTCAATGGACTAATTGTGGACCCAGCCTGCCCTAAGCCAGTTGCAGTACATAATTGCATGCTGCCCTGGGAGCAGTGTAAGAAGGAAATTGTGACTTGAAGCGGTTCTGTCTTATATTCTAGGGGGTAGGGTCAGAATTGCCCTCAGTCTCTGCTCCCTCTCTTCCCCTGACAGTGGGTAGTGAGTCTGTAGAACTCATTTCCCCTCCTGGGCTGCCATCTGTGATATGATAAACCCATTCACAGAAGAGAAATTAAGGGTTTCTTTTGCAAGGTTTGCGTATCAAACCCTTCTGACTCCAATGACATCCATCTCTGGTCAGAGTATTTGGTTTATGAGCTAAAATAAAATTGTTTCATATGATAACATGCAGAAAGTTTTCCTCCACAAAACGGAGATAGTGCTTTGTATTGTTTTTTAACTTCCTTGTAGGATCTTGTGTTAATCAAGTAGTAAACTTCCCCCCCCCCCCGCACATGCTGCTTTTGATGTTTGATTTATTAGTTCTAAGACTCAGCATAAATCATTTTTCTAAGCAGCTTGCTTAGCCATAGAAGATGCTCACCAAGTAGAGCTATTACATAAGTCATTCAAAATTCATATGAATTCAGTGGTATGTCTTTTGGAATTCTTTAACCTCTTCACGTAAATTAACAACTCTCTTTAATATCAGCAGCTTCCAGGAATAGATCTGAGTTTCTCTGGGAGAAAACTAGCAGTCTCATCAGCACTATCTTGTACTGTCAAAAAGGTGTATTAGCAGGGGTAGACTGTTGATTCCTGTTTGTAAGCAGCAGATCACCCCATATCTTTTGCCAGGGACTACAAGGCGAAGATTTGAAACTTTTAGTGGCAGTGAATTCCTAATCACCATGGTAGATTTCTCTGGGAGTAGACACTTTTATTTCTGAGTATTTATAAATAAAGCATTTGACTTATTTAACATTATAAGAGACTTTGTGCTACTTTAAGTAAAATATAATTCAGGTTTGTATCTTCATGCTCCCTACCAGCCATATTTAAGTAACACTGGAATTACCTTTCTTCTTGTTATGTTAAATAAAAAATAACCTCTCTTAAAATTATTCTATCTAGTTCTGAAATAAAAAAAGGAAATTGCAGATTGTACCACTACAATTCAACTTTTAAACCAGAATAAATACTGGTAATAACATCTGGCATAATTGAAACCGACACAGTGACTTTTCCTTTGAGGAACAGTACACAGTTATTATTGCTTAACGACTTCAGAGGAAACATGAAGTTACACGGTTTTGCTTGCTTAATGCACAAAGAAGTTTGTAGTAAAAAAGGTGTTTTATCTTTCTTTTCTGTTGCTTGGCTTCTCAGGCCTGTTAAATAATGCAATATGGTGGTGTTCTTAGGCAATAACAGAAACAAAATTACTAGGAATTTCAAATAATCATGTAATGTCATAATTTACGCAAGAGTTTTATTTTAAAAAGCACTGTTAAAAAAATACTGAAATAAACCATTTTAGCCATATTCCATTGCCTGTGTAGGCACTATGGGCATTGCTATTCAGAAATTATTATACTAAGAATATTCCATTTGCTTGAAGTATAAAATCCACTGCAATAAAATGGTTTGACCAGGGCTCATTGCACTCTCATTTGCACAATGAGTAGCCTTCTTTTTATTGTTTTTTAAAGACATTCTGTACTCACATTGCTGAAGCCCTTCTGCACTGTGTCAGAGAAATGTGTATGCTTAACAAATTAAAACCTTTTATTTAGGTTTAGTATTTTATTTGTGTATTTTATGTTTACATTAAATGTTTGATAGCAAAAAACAGTCATATAATGTAAAAGACAGCTCAGGAAGAGCAATAGCCACAAATTTTAATAATAACTGTGAATAGTGGAATTTACTTTTATCAGGTGACACACAAACTATCTGCTCTGCACCACCTAAGTGTTACTTGGACTTTTGATTAAGATCTTGATGTCCCCTGGGAGGAAAGAAGGTATAAATACATGCATAACAAATGTGGTCTCCTTGAACTTTTATACGTCTGTGTGCATTGATACATGCCAAACATAACACTGCAATTTGTTCACCTTCAGGCTTCTGCAGAAGCTGTTAGATTGTATAATCTTCAGAGGATACATATGGAGAGCCTTTTCTTGCCCAGCTCTCAGACCAGCTCTGCAAAAGGCTGTGCTTTGGTGGAGAACCACCTGCTGATCATGTGTTTTGAGCCAGGCTCTCTGAGTATGAAAGAGCCCACTGAGCCTTGGATTTTCCATTTCTGTGTCCCAAGAAGTGAATCTATCTGTGTGCATTCTCCTTGTATAGCTAGTGTGGGCAAGGGCAGGAAAAAGTTCAGCACCATCTTCCTTTGTCATTTGTCAGGAAATAGGAGAAACCTTTTGAACCCTCCTATCTATCTCAGGAGTCAGCGTATTTGTATAATACATGTAGAGTCCAGGGTAGGTACAGAAGAGTTGAAAGTCATTTGCCTGAAAATTAATGTTTTGACTCTACTGTCTTGTAAGCTGCTTTCTTATGGTTTAGGATAAAGCTTCACGACAATGTAAAACTTCAATTAGCAGGGTATTTAGATATGACAGTGCTAAGCACAGGGTAAATGTCCTGTGACACCCCAGAAGCATCAGGTCCCTGACAGGGCTGAAAGTGCGGCTGTGCCTGGGGAGTTTGGGGTATTATAGCACACTGCCAGCAGGAACAGGGTGATTTTTCTTAAATTTAAACTGATATGCTGAAATTTTTACATATTTGTAGCAAAGGTTTTTTAGCAGCATGAATGATATAAGGATTAATGGTGGAATTGCGAGAGTTGACAACACTGTTGATGTCATAAACAATTATTTTTAGCTACCTGTAGAAATTTAACACATTAAAAAAGAAATTTATCAGGGATAGATTTTCCTGAAGTGTCAGTTACATCAGCTGGCACTTGTGGTGTATTTTTTCTTCAAGTCACAGTGTAAACAGAAAGGCAGAGTACATATGGGAAGGAAATCCTTTTCCTGTGAATTGTCCAATCAGTCCTGCATTGTTTGAAATTACCATTGCTGCATATTTACCATCTTTTCATTTCATATAGAAAGATTGTAAAACTTTGAACAAGCAGCCATTAAGACTTCATTTTCTATTAGATAATTGTATGCCTGCTACCATTTTCTTTTGCAGTTCAATACCAAAGTGAGTCATCTTCTCTGCAAGTTAAGTAGACATGGATATTACCAGAAGCAAATAATAATGTATAATAACTTTGGTTTTATGTAAGTACTGCTTTAAATTAAAGAGTAGAAAAAATGGTCATGAATTACCTTCAGTAGCATCTGCACATGTAACACATTCTGCGGTTTCTGTGTATAGCAGACATCTATATTCAGAAACTAAATGGTGAATAACAGTCTGGCTATGAAGAAGCAATTGCTAGGATCAAAGTCGCAATCAGTCTCTGTACTGTTCATTTTGTATTTGCACAGTGACTTCACCCTTATTTGCCATAGCATAGCCATGTGCAATAATAAATATATTTGTACTTCGTTTTACTTTTAAGTAATTGCATCCAGCAGATGCCTTGATGCACAAAAGTATCATGTAACCCATGTATAGTTGCTGCCTATTCATTTATTAGCTACAGGTACAAGCAAGAAGTATATTTTTTTCAAAATATATGCCTGGTAAGCACTAAATTTAAGATTTACAAAAATGTTATCAATATGTTCTAATTAATATTTGTTCTTTTCCTTAAGCTATTATAAGGATACTTAATGCACAGCCTAAAATTAGAGTTGACAATTGCAAATACAATCCAACCAACATAGTAATAAAATCAATACTTACATTTCCCTCGGGGCCACTATTTACTGTTTGTTGTGCCATTTCCATAATGGAATGGCAGTTATGTTTGCAGAAACCTTGTAACTACGATTTTTATATTTTAACTAAAGGCAGCTTTCTTGAAGTATTATGATTAAAAAAGAATCTGGAGTTGCTTTCAGAAAATTGCTGTAAACATTTTGTAGCCAATTTTAACAAAGACTAAAAAGAAACATC
Source organism: Forpus xanthops (assembly GCA_032466535.1). Lineage (NCBI taxonomy): Eukaryota > Metazoa > Chordata > Aves > Psittaciformes > Psittacidae > Forpus > Forpus xanthops. Next base: position 65,142 of record JASSUY010008435.1, read on the forward strand.
TTCTCATAGTAAACGTCACTGAACTCTAAGATGAATTATTTGTAATGTCTAAACTCCTTCAAGTTGCATTGCAGTAGACATTCGCCTTAATCTTGAAATACTTCCCTGATTTGTTTTTAGTTTCATTTACTCCGTTCAAATTATTCTTAATCACTGAAAGCTCATTCCTGTGTGGAGGTCTGCAGTGTTCTCAAAGCATATGAGGGAGTCTGGCAGTTTATTTGACTTAGCAAATTAAAATAATGGGGGAAAGTATGATCTCTGAGATGAGTCATAGCAGCTGTTGCACAGATCTAATTCCAGTCTTTTGATTTGGTACTTCTTTCCCTGGAGTTTATCTTCATATGGCAGGGCAGCAAGTGTTTTTGTGCATTGCAATGCAACTATGTAACAGGGAAAGCAAGGTATAGTTAATATTTTTAGGGCATGCAAGTGTTGTATGTGTTTGTATATTCAGTTTAATATTTCTCTAATGATCTCTGACAAGAAGGGTGGCCATATGAATAAAAATCTGTGAGTTACTATGGCTTAATAATTTGTTCTTTATGAGGTTCTGCTGCTCATGCAGGGTGTTCTTGGTGAAGTTTAACATAACAGGTTCTGTCGTACAACATGGCCACTTACTTTGGTTCAACTATCACAGAGTTAATATTAACTCTAATCATTAATAGTTTGCAGCCTTTGATCATCTGGCTGTATTCTAAACTTCTGCTTTCACTGCCATTCTGCAACTATTATTTTGAATGGCATTCCTATAACCAGTTTGCTTGTATTCTTCATCACTATTTATAGATGCTGTAAGCACATTGCATGTCAGGAACACTTCAATATTCATTCCATGTGAAAATGTTGACATTTCAGGATCTGCCTTTGTTCCACTTGTGGTGATATGCCAAAACTGCAAGATACAGGATGCAAAACAAATCTTGAAATTCATTTGGAAGCACTGGAATTAGAAATGCTTTGTTTTAGTAATTTGGAAAGTGTACAGGTATTGAAAAATGTGTAAAATATATCTAGTAAATCTATACATGTATAACATAAGATATAAACCAAATATGAAATGAACTAAGAAAAAAAAAAATAGAACCAAATGGAAGTCCAGGGTAAGGCAGTATAGTCCAGTTCTGACTTTTTGTTTAATTTATTTTATGTTATAAATGTTCCTAGTAACTTTTTCTGTTAGGATGCTTTTAGTAAATATTTTGGGTATTGACTTTTATATGTATATTGAATGACATGCATATATGTATGCATAGTACAGTTTATATATATCTTGTGTCTTCAGCAATCACTGTTATAACTTTGTACAATTTTAAGCTGAAGTTTTTATCTGAAACACATTTCATTTCTGCCCTTAGGCCATTATTCATTGTTCTAGGTTTCAACAGCAGAAGTGATTCGGTTTCCACAGAAAACAGGTCAGGAGAGAAACAAGAATTTTTTTAAGTATTCAAATACTCGGTTTAATGCTTCTGAGCTTTAGAGGAAGGACTTCAAATTTGTCATAATGATGTCACTACAATACATTGTTTTGATCCCTTGAAAATCAATCTGAACCTGGCTAAGACAGAAATTCATGCAATTTTGGTTCATATGTCCATTAGACTTGCTGAGAAACTTGCTGCTCTCTTGCAGCTGCACTGGTATGGTCTGGACACGCAGGTCTCCATGGTCCCACTAAACCTGCTCTACAGCAGTTTTGCAACAAAAGAACATTGTTTTGGAGCTTCTGACTTTTGTTGTCTAAATTACATTGGTACTAGCAGTTTCAGCACTTCATGACTGTTATTGTAGAAGAAAGCCTCACAGTTTGTTTTTATGGATTTGACAGGTGTAATTCCCTGCGTTTTACTAATACAATGCTTTATAACGTCTGTGACTGATACTGTGTTTCTCAACAAACTTGCTGGGTTGCCCAGATTAGGTTGCCAAGATCACTCTGACTTCCACATATAGCAGTAAAACACTTTGTGTAGATCTCCTGGAAGCTAGGTTAATCCCTTCATCAGAAAACAAACAAGCAAGCAAACAACCCCCCCCATGTACTTTAAAGTCTGTCCCAATGTGATTTAATTCCTCAAGTATTTGAATTTGTTTTATGCAAACCGACAGTACTTAGTGGCATCAGCAAACTTTGTTTTCATTAATATTTGACCAAAGAAATTGTGTGAACAGAATCCTAGACCCATTCAAGAAAACATTATTTTGAAACAGGATATTGAAAATAAAGTCCATAGGACAACAAAAGTCAGTTTACATGCTGATGTCAGCATTTGTGTGTAGTGATAAAGCCAAGCTCTTTTCATGATAAAGATAAATTCATATCCATATCTTTAATAAAAAACAAAACTGATGTTGGCTTTTCACATTAAAGTCAGAAGCATCTTTGTACCTCTTTGCAGAGACCCGATTGTTAGGAACAAAAGTTATGTCCTGTTAAGAAAAAAAATTAATCACTCAAGTTATTACTTAGGGTGTACTGTGTATTCCAGGCTCAAGCTTTATACGGAAACCTTTGAAGAGGCTGCCCATACCTACCAAATGTTGTAATTGATACAGAATCATTGCTATACAACAGCTGCAATAACAAGGTGCTGCTGCCTTTACTTTAATCTCCCTCTCTTTCTGCCAGTTTATTATGTTTTGAATTTATTCTTTTGTAGATCTGTGAGCTATCTTTCTTATGGAAATTAATCTTTTTAAAAGATTTGTACTCTCATTTTCAAACACTAATACATTCATTCAAGTATCCCATTATTCAGAACCAGCTGGCTTTTTATCTAGTGATATTTACTTCAAAAAGCCAAGTTAAATGGTATCATAGATTAATTCTCAGGGCACAGGAAAGCTTTTTTAGAGAAAAAGAGATTTGGTAATTACTTAGAATATCGCAATAAAATCACAGAACATGTCAAAAATGCGTTATATAATCTGTCATAATACAAAACTTCAAAAAAAAAGTTAATTCACTGAATTGAATATAATATGTGCATCAGTATATGATTTTTAAGTGGAACATTATGTAAGGATAAAACTTTCCTGTGATTTATAATAAGCTATGTCATGATTTTTAGTTAATGTATTTTTTCTTTGCAGAAAGCACTGAAACTTCAAAAAAGGGCATTATCCACTGAAATTTCTTACATGAATCAAACTGGAAATAAGACATATTTTACAGTTCAATTTAAGATCCCACAGAGACAATAATGTTGCAAGCTGTGCATTTTGCAGGGTAATATAGTAATGTCTAGTTTGCATTTTTGAAAAACTAAATTAATCACACTTTATTGAATATGTTGAAGCAAACCTAAAATTCATCTATTATTAAAAAACTTGTGTAACAAACACAAACTATATTTTATACATAAAGGACAAACTCATTTATTCATTAGGTTAAAACACTTGGAGTTTGCATTTTGTAGCTATGAAAGAAATGACATTTGCTATCTGTTCTTTTTTAAATTTTTCAAAGTATTATGTTCAGAGTAATCTGCTTGAAAAATTGTACTAATACTTCAACACAGTATCAGTCTTGAAGACTGCACAGAAATCTCTGTGGAAACTAAGCGTAGTCTTGATTTTTATGTTTCCTGAATTGCTTAGCAGGACAAACACTCTGTTATCATCTATCTCATATTTAAATAATATATTTTATCCCTTGATAGATTAACCACAAGATAATAAAGCTTTTAGCTAATTCTTAGCATTTGTACATCCCTTGACCTAACATGCCTGAGCACTACTTTGAATTAGAACTTGAATTGTTGTACTCAGCTGTGCTCAGACTGGTGCATCAAAGCAACTAGATTGGGTCTTAGTCGAGTCTCACCAACTTCAATTTAAATGAGATTTCTGTCTTAATCTTTTAAAGGGAAAGATATTTAAAAATTATTTGTAGATGTTTTCCTGCTACTGAGTATAATTGTGGAACTGTGTAGTATTCTACATCTTGAAGGGCATGTAAACTGTATGCCAGACTTCTGTGCCAAATATCAGGTGCTACTACTTATAGTTCCATTTCTAGGGATACTGCTCTAAGTTATTCTGGCCATAAGGCCAAGTTTGATTTCTAGGATTTGATTTTTAGGATAACTGTTGCTTGTTAATGGTGTGTTGGCATATTTATGTCTTGGTGATATAAAAGTAAGAAATGCAGCTTTTTAATTTTTGTCAGAAATCTATATTGATTATATAATAGACAGTTTGGGAAAACAAAGCTTTTAAAAAACTGTTCAAGTGGAGACCTCATAGCAGCCTTCCAATATCTGAAGAGGGCCTATGAGGATGCTGGAGGGGGGCTTTTCATCAGGGTCTGTAGTGGTAAGACAAGGGTTAGGGTTAGGGTTAGGGTTAGGGTTAGGAGTAGTAGGTTCAAACATAAACAGTGGAAGTTCAGGTTAGATGTGAGGAAGAAGTTCTTTACTGTGAGGGTGGTGAGGCACTGGAATGGGTTGCTCAAAGTGGTAAATGCTCCATCCCCGGCAGTGTTCAAGGCCATGTTGTATGAAGTCTTGGATGACATTGTCTAGTGTGAGGTGTTTCTGCCCATGGCAGGGGGGTTGGGACTGTATAATCTTAAGGTCCTTAATAACCCAAACCATTCTATAATTCTATGATTTATTTTCAAAATGCAAGAAACTTAAGTTAGAATAAAAACAAGTTTTAGAATTTGGAAAAACAGGCACAATTTTTGCTTAACTTTTCCTTAAGTATCAGAACTTCTGCCCCTTGTCAAGTGTTTTAATTTAAGGTCTGTGCCTAAAGAATTTGCAGTCTAAAAATCAATATGATTGCTTTTCTGTACTTAACAGCATGTATTATAAGGGATCAGCTTGCTTGTGTTTTCCTATATACAAGAGTAATAATAAGTGTGACAATACATTATGCAGTTTTTTTCTTCTTTGCACATCCATATTAATTGTGTCTGAGATAGGAAGAGATTGCTTAGGCCCCACTGAGAAGCACTTAAAGGACATTCCTAAAAGCATTCTCAGATTAGTTTAGTTTTCAAGAAAATGACATGGGTTTACAGTCCAGTACATTAGGAGCATCTGTTGTGGTTTCTGTTTGTGGTATGATGGACTAAGTGGAGATAGGGCTCTGCTGAAGGTGGACAGACATAGTAGCTATGATGACCTGGTATTTTTTTATTTATTAGTGATAATCCCAGAATAACAGCCCCTGAACATGAGACTGTCCCAGCAACTCTTAAAAGATATTTGACACTCTGCTTTTTCTGACACTTTTATCAAAGTGCAGATCTGGAACCCTTTTCTTAATATCATAACAGGAACAGGAGATAACATCACCTGCTCTTTAAAGGGACAGTACCATGGTTCTTCAGGTTATACAAAGAGAACATTCTTGGTAGAAGCTCATGGTTGCAGGATAACCCATTCAACAATGTGTCTAGCTTTGTGCATTAATGAAAGCACTAATCAAATATCTACATCCAGATCATTTTCATCTCACATGAGATAGCTAAAAATTAGCCAACTTCTCTGTAGATTCTAGTGCTACATAATAATGGACTGTGTGTAATAAAACACACTGCCAGCTCCAGTATAGGAGAAAAATTTCAAGCAACTTTCAGGTGCCTTGCCAACATAATGGTATCCAGACAATCAGCTGAGATGATTTCATGTAGTTTCAGGGAACTTAGTGATGATCTACTAATAGCTGACCTGGACAATGTAAAATGCTAATGCATAATAACATCTTTGTGTTTGTAAGGTTTATGTCTGAGAGACTGTCCTGATTTCAGCTGTAACAGTTATTTTTCTTCCTAGTAGCTGTTGTGATGCTGTGTTTTGGCTTTGGACTGAGAACAATGCTGATAGCACACCAATGTTTTAGTTGTTGCTAAGTAATCAAGGACTCTTCAGTTTCCCATGCTCTGCAGTGAGGAGGGGCACAAGAAGCTGAGAGGAAGCAAAGAAAGGACACCTGACCCAAACTAGCCAAAAGCATATTCTATACCATGGCACATCACGCTTGGTATGTAAACTGATGGGAATTACCAAGAAGGGACCAGTCTCTATTTGGATCTGTCTGGGTGTCAATCAGTGGGTGATGAGCAATTGTATTGTGCATCACTTGTGTTTTCTGAGCTTTCATTTCTTCTCTTGTTGTTCCTATTATTACTATTATTTTTTATTGCGGGTACTCTTTCTATCAATATATTTTACTTTATTTTAATTATTAAACTGTTCTTATCTCAATCTACAGGGTTTGCACTCTTTCGATTCTCATCCCCATCCTACCCTGGGGAAGGGGGAAAAAGGAGGTGTGAGCTGTGTGGTGCTAAGTTGCCAGCTGGGTTTAAACCATGACAGGGACTTTACACCTAGAAACATCTAAACTGATTTGGTGTTCAGAGGACCAAACACAGGCTGCTGAGATGCCATCTAGCACAGTTTCTTATTATGCAATTACCATCAGTTACACAATAGTTAAGAAACTTGTCCAGAAAGCAAGATGTTTTCTTTGCAAAAGGTACTCAAAGTTCTGACCTGAAGAATAAATTGAGCCAAGGCAGGGTGAAGAAAAAACATTTTTTTGTCTATGTATGTACCTATTGCCTCTCCTGTCATGTAGCTCCCCTCATCTCTGACCAGCTGAATTACAGGCCATGAGGAAAGACTGATAGACCTAAGAAACATAATACATGTGCTTATGTCTTTTCCTGACCACTGAAGGAGTATACCATCCAGATTTTCACTTGATGAGATGGATCTGCATGCAAATTCCTTGCTAGGAATTTTGTCTGAGACAGTTGGAAATACTGTTTAAAGTACAATTAAAAGATGTGCGTGTTCTTCAGAAATTGATTTGATATAAAATACTAGAATGACTGTAATGTCTATAAATTCATGTGGGGTTCGTATAGTTCAGAGTACTAAATCTTGGTATAATAGCTAAGGAGAATTTTCATGTCCTAGAAATTAGTATTAAGGGGGTGTCGTGGTTTGAGGCCCCCCTCAAACAGTTCTGTGCACCCCCCCCCCTCTTTCTTCCCCAGTCCCGGGGAAATGGGAAGGAGAATCAAAAGAATGCAACTCCCACAGGTTGAGA
>JASSUY010008436.1:0-34177 GCA_032466535.1 Forpus xanthops
CTGAAAAATCCATAACACAGTGCTACACCAGCTACTGCTTAAAGAAAAATGACTGCTGCTGCTGAACCCATGACATTGTGCTCCTTTGTAGCCAGTGGAGATCCAGACACTTCCAGATACCTTCTATATCCACAGCAGAATGGGATGAATTACATTCTGATGGTATCTGTCTTTTTTGCACTGGCTACAGAGGGACGATAAATGAGGAGGTATCTATGCTGCCAAAACTAACATCTTGTCAACACTTCTCTCATTCCCTTGATGCTGGCTGTGCCGATTTGTGCTTTCTCACTTGAGAACTTTTCTTCAGTCATCTGACAGGGATTTGCAAGGGAAGGAAGGGAGTAATGTGGAAGGAGAGAAGGAAGCCTGGGATTTGATGAAGACTGAGAGTGATGTTATACAGAAAAAAAAAAGAAAAAAAAATCAGCTGGATTTAACAGCTGGAAAAATGCTAATGGTCTTGGAACCAGCCTAGGCAAGCCTCAGTACAGTAGGCACTTTAAACTAGTAAAAATTCCCTCTTAGAAACATTAACAAAAGCACTTATCTAAGAACAGTTGAAAAAGATTATGGATTTAAGGATACCAAATAGTCAGGAAGCAAAAACTAAATACAGCATTAAAAGGAAAGCAGACAAAAATAAAACATAAATCTAGATGCACTGATCAGCAGTGCTGACATTATAAGGATCCATCTTTTATTGATGAAAATGGAACAAGCTCATTTCATCACTTAGACAGAGGTAGCTGTTCAGAGCAGTGTGAGAACAATAAACCAGAAATAAACAGCATATGATGTGTCATAGAAGTTTATGCTTCCTGGTAAAAAATGGTGGAATTGACATAGATCAAGACTACTGCAGCTGACTGCTTCAGCAGTAGGAACTTTTTTTACATTCAAGTCTGTTAGTGTCTTTACAAATCCTCTTTCATGTTGCAGTGACTGCACTGGTTTCTCAAGACACAAAAACACATGCTCTTTATCAGAAACACATTACCATTAAACTACAAGCTTTCATGTAGAGAAGTTCTACCTGCAGAGTCTGTAAGACTGTATCTGGCCAACAGGGACACTCGTAGAATCATAGAATAGTTAGGATTGGAAAGGACCCTAAGATCATCTAGTTCCAACCCCCCTGCCATGGGCAGGGACACCTCCCACTAAACCATGCCATCCAAGGCTATGTCCAACCCGGCCTTCAACACTGCCAGCGATGGAGCATTCATAACTTCCCTGGGCAACCCATTCCAGTGCCTCTAAACTTCCTCTGTTTAAGTTTGAACCCGGTACCCCTTGTCCCCTCACTACAGTCTCTCATGAAGAGTCCCTCCCTAGCATCCCTGTAGCTGCCCTTCAGATACTGGAAGGCTGCTATGAGGTCTCCATGCAGCCTTCTCTTCTCCAGGCTGAACAGCCCCAACTCTCTCATCTTATCTTCACACGGGAGGTGCTCCGGTCCCCTGATCATCGTCGTGGCCCTCTGCACTTGTTTCAACAGTTCAATGTCCTTTTGATGTTGAGGACACCACAACTGCACACAATACTCCAAGTGAGGTCTCACGAGAGCAGAGTAGTGGGGCAGGATCACCTGTTTATTTTGATCAAAGTCTTCAAAAAGAGGATCAAAACTGTCTGTCCTTTTATAGAACAACTCTTGCCTCACCTTCCCCAACAGGCACACGAGCACTTATCCTAAATTCCTTACAAAGACTTTCTATCCCCTATTTCTGCTTGCTAGGAAGAGTAATCAATTTCTTTATTGTTTCACAAACACATTTCATGGGTCATAAAGTTTTTTTTTCAGCCTTGTGACAGTAATGCTTTCATTATATAAACAGCACAAGAAAACAAACTGGCAGTTAAAAAGTGTCCTATTATGCACTTAATTCTGCACGCTGTTTACAAACACAAATCTTAAAGGAATCACATCCCAAAAGACTTCCACTTACTATTAGAGAGGACTTACATGAATTTAATCAGTGGCTCTAGTCTCTGACTCAAAAGAACAGTGTCAACCTTTAAAAAAATGGAGTGTCAAAAATAAGCTGTGCTGGAGCATGAGTGTTTCCATATAGCCACACACACATATATGCGTGTGTGTATGCATATATACACACCTTCTGTTTCTACAGGACTTAAGATTCCAGAAGCAAATGAAAGCCATTCTGGTTGCCAAGAAAGTTCTCAAATAGAAGCCAAACTCTCTTATTTTTTTTCCCTTTGTAATGAATTTTCCATTTCTTTTTACCAATGATGACAGTGAAAACATGGTAGTTTCTCATTTGAGACTGAGCTAATGCTGTGTCAGGTCACAGGCTGGGGAACCTGGGCTGGGTAAGACCTGGGACTGGTACAACCAGCAGACAAGCATAGCACTGCATGAGAGGGAAAGAGATACTGTGCTAGGCTACAGCTGGATGAACTCCCTGGCATTGCTCTAGGTAAGAGACAAGCCCTGACAATGGAATAGAAAGAACACTACAGACATGACTGTATTTCCCATCACAGCTTTACTAACTAAACCATCCTGTCAGACACACCTATAAGGAGTGCAAAATGCACTATGCACAATACAGCATAGTGTCAGTGGCATAGTGGCATAGATATTTTCATCATTATGCCAGGTTATTGGCCAGCCCATGTCAGCTGTAAGCAGATATATGTGTGTGTGAGCATATAGTACATGTTATATACACATGGTTATGTCATAGCACATTTATGTATTATAATATTTACATATATATATTTGCATGACTAGGTGATGAATCTGCACCGGTAAAACCTGAAAGCATAGACCTGTAGATATGTGACATGAAATACTGATCCATAAGGAATGAAGCAGGAAGGAGCTGAAATATCCCCTACACTTCCTTTGGTAATTTACACAGTGAGAGCATTTATTTCTGTCTTTGAGTCCCTGAACTTTAAAGTCCTCAAGATACTGTGGGAAAACTTACACTTCAGGCATTGAACTCACTGACAGCACGTAGGTAATGGTTTCATGGCATAGTGAGTTGATATAACACTTTATTTCTAGCAAAAGAGATAAGTCTTGTTCCCTCCTCCCACAAACTCCTCTCTCAGCCATGCAGCACCACCAGTTACTTTTGCAATGTCTGATGCTCACTTCACTATGAATCTTTTAACACACTAATCCAGTAGAAACTGGTTTTGGCTAGGGCAAGGAAGAGGAGAAGGAGGAATCGGCAAGATAGTGGAAGAAGGAAAGGAGGGAAGAGGAGAAAGGAAGACTTCTCTGTCAGTGGATATTCACATTTGTATTTCTTATAAATTGAAAATCCTCACTTTAAATCCACAAGGTCAAAGAACTGCATAAAACAAATTCCAAAATATTTTACTCAGTCCTTTATTCATGGAATATGTAATACTAATAAGAGTAAAGTGTCTCTCATGGTATTATACCAAGTAAAATAATTAAATAAAGCAAACAACTTTTCAACTGTTGACATTTTTATTGTCCATAAAACCTTCTTCTTTTAATTTCACTTGCCTTCACTCTGGATGGTGCTTTCACACCCACAGACATACACCTGTCCTCCCCCTCTTCAGCTGAAAAAACTGAGCCTTCAAAACATCTCCAGTTATTTATCTCACGTCTACCTATGACTTTTGCTGAATGCTCTCCTGCATTACAAGGAATAACTCAGAATTCCCAGCCATACCATGGGTAGACCACATTTAAAATCCTTCCCCAAAAGGATTAAAAAGGGATCTCAAAGCTGATTCCTGCCAAATACGGCAGCTAATTCTGAAGACTGCACTATGTTTATAGCGCAAAAGGAGACTAGACAGTCTACACATAAGCTGCTCTGCTCTAAACTCACAGCCAGAGAGAGTTACAGTATGATCTCTTTCATAATCTCCTCAGTATTAAAGAACAATATAATAATCACTTTACACAGGATTCTCCTTACTGCACTTTAGCTATCTGAAACTCCAGAGTCTAGTCTAAATCACCCTTTAAGGCTCCTTCCAGAACCTAAGGAGAGAACAAAATGTCTCCAAAGGGCATCTCATTACAGAGGTCTAAGAGGTAGGCATAAGACCCCAGGAAGATACTTTCAAAGAATAAGCTGCTTGATCACACCACCTAATAAGATTCTGTTGTATTTTGAAAAGAATGCAAATACCTAAACAACAGCTAATCTTAACCTCAGTTAAGCATGTGTGTCTACCTACTAATTATATAAATCTCCTTGTCTGTTTCTGAAATGTGCAGTTAGATCACCCCACAAAATATGCCACACATTTACGACTGAAAATATAGTAGAAGGTCTTTTCAATATTACTGACGTTAAAGGTGCTAAAAAAAAAACAAGGATGATTGTTCATTTGTTCCATTATTATAATTTTTACATTAGTGTTATTTGTCCCCTGAACTATACAAAATATGAGCACACAAAAGATAGTAATTGGAAAAAAGAAGTGTTGACTTTCTCAGAAACTTGAATTCAGGGGAGAAATAGCAGTACTTTGGTAATGACAAAGATCACCTTTACTTTACCTGCATTTCCCCTGCACTACAGTAAAGACTTCTACCATTTATTTGTGCAAGAACATCAAAGATAGTCTCAGGAGATCTACAGGATTTCAATGTTTTTTTCTCTCTATGCTGACAAGCTGCTTTAATTAGCTTAATATGCAATATGGAATCCATCAGCAATTAGCATCTCTCATCAAAATCTGCACTAAATCCAGTTTCTTCCAGATGTTAGATTTGCCTAGAAAAGTAGACGAAGCACACAGTTTGAACAAATATATATATAATCAGAATCCTTTTTTGGTGTACTTATTAATAACTATTTTTACACAAAATGTCCGCTTTGCATTTTATGATGGACATAATCTATTAACAAGATTTCCAATTTTAAAGAGAAAAAGAGGTTTGGCTTTTCCGAAAACTGGCTCACACATGTAAGTCTTTTTAAAAAAAAGGCTTTTCTTCAGAAACAGATGAAAGTGTAGTGGCAAGAAAATAATCAGATAACACTGAAATAGTACCTCACATACCTCTCAACAAACGGTAGGAAGACATGCATTGTCAGGGAAGTCTACCAATTAAAAACAGGAGAGAAAATTGCTGCTTTGTTTCTCCAACTTCTGCTGTAGCTGGTTTTCAGCACTTAACCTGAAATCCAGTTATTGTTGACAGAGATCAGGAAGCAAGCATACTTAGGCATGTAGACTTAGCACCCCTTGAGAAGTCTGAAGAAATAGCTTTGCCTTTTCTGTTTGTGTGCAGAGCTCTATGTTTTAACTTTGCTCATGTCTTCAAATTCTGCTTTTGTCAGAATCAGTGTCTACTCCTTTAAAATCATGACAGTCACCTCTCTAAACAAGTCAAGGACCAGTTTGAGCCAGTAAAGCATTAGATTTTTATCCGAGTATCTTCTAGACATGTCAGAAATAAAATTAGCTGAGTCTTAGCATGAAGAAAAAACAAGTAAGACTCAGAAATCAATGAACTTGGGTCTCACACCTTTTGCATACAACTCCTTACCCTAAATAGTACTGAGATTTGAAATAACTCACACCTCTTGAGGGGTCATTTCTGCTTCTCTAACTCCTCTGTCCCCTCTGTCCCCTTTATACTCATCTAATTTTCTTCAGCAGCCCATTTTCTAATTGGAAATACTTTTTACTGTAATGTAAAGAGATGGCAAGCAAGGAAACAAGCAAGGACACTTCATGTTTTGCAATGAAATCTATTTGATTTGAGCAGTATCACATTTTCCACCCACCCAGCACTAAGTGTGCTTTTGGAACAAAACAACATACATACTCTATTCTTTGATCCATGGCCTACTTTGCAGGGAACAGAGAGGCAAAAAGGGACAGCAACATATCATTCTTCAATTTTTGCTGTTTGCCATTTAAAACCAATCCAAATCAGTGCAAACCTTTAATCAAGGGGAAATTTTGTTCTTCTGGTGTCAAGTTTTGCATAGCAGAGACAAGCACAAATGCTAAGAGCTGAAGTGAAATCATTCTAGTCAATGAGGCAGAGCTTGCTTCTGCAAGCGGCAGTTCCTTTGAATTAAGCGTTATACCTTGGTCAGCACATTGAACTTCCACTGTGGGCCCTAGGATGCCAAGAATGAGGTCAAAGAGGTGCAATATTATTAATGTTGTGTTTTAAGAACAGAACATTGTCCATTCTGCCTAACTGTGCTTTCATTCCTTCCCAAACCATGTGCCTGCATCCACTGAGTGCTGGGGTTTTGCTGTACTAGTTCTGCTAGTCATTACATATTTGATATTGCATTTTGCATTTCATCACCCATGAATGTATCTGGACTTACTGAGGATAGGTCACAAGGAAACAGAACTTCAAGACAAAAAAATAAACAGATATGCAGAAGGAAAGGACAGTTTAAAATATTTTTTTTTCCAGTGAAATTGAATCTACATTCATTTTCAATTAAAAAAAAAAAAAAAGAGAAAAAAAATGCCAGATAATTGTCAGTGCTACACTGGGTTAAACTCAAATTACACTGCAGTAACTGTTCAAAGAAAGTCACATTAAAATAGAAGCAACTGAATAAACAATTTTCTTTCCTTCCCACCCTCTTTTGTCCTGCTGCAATGCATAGAATTTTTAGTTACAGGACTACAGCATTTCGATTACGTTTCTGTGCTTGTATATACATCATTACAATCTTATTGATAGCTGCAAATTTGTAAAGCTGCTCTAAACCCTTTCAAGCAAATATACTCAGTTACACCCCAGCGAATAATTACTGTCCTCAGTTCAGTATCACAAACACTTTCAATCTCATTTCTGTAACTTTTGAGAACAAGCAGCTCAGCCTTTGCAAAGACAGTGTTAAAATGCTTAGCCCACTGTGGATTGTACTCAAGGCAAGACATACAATTAAACTTTCTGGTTATTTTCTTGGTCTGTTCCCAGAAACTCAATCTTTCAACAGTCAGATCACCACCAAATGTAATTAGTAGGAAGCAGTTTTCCTTGTTTCATGCTGGGAAATGAAAACAGGCACTACTACCAAAGGTACCAGGCACTTATTTCTTGTGTAAATGACACAAAATAATGAGAATTTCATAGTTTAACCACTGCTTACCCATCTTACATGTTTTTCAGTCATTTAACTTTCTGCTAAGGACAGAAGCAATAGGAACTAAAACTGAGTAGAGGAAAGCTGAAAGATAAAACAACCCTACAATGTTAAGCCTGTTAGTAAGGTAGCATGAATGATGTGGAAAACAAAGCAATTTTCATCTGCCAACCACTGGGTCTGCAACTTAAAACCTGCTGTTCATCCTGGTATCTGATGTAGACATCAGGGGCAATAATTCCTAAAAACAAGTAAGCTGTTTTGTCAGTAGGGAAATTAATGAGGCCTGGACTGATGCAGATTTTTGTCTCACAGGTCATGTCCGATTCGTATTTTTCAGTGTTTTAGCTGACATTGCAGCTCTTACCATCATATGGCAACTAATTCCTAATTCTCTCCTCTATCCACCTATGAATTTTTATGAAACTTGAAGGAATTACACACCTTTGAAGATTCTACCTCCCTGCTGAATTCACCTGATGCTGGTCAACACATTCAAAAAATGGAAGAAGGAACAGAGAAAGGTACAAGCATCATGGCTTTTTTAATATTGTTCCTTTGGGAAACCCAGCTAGAGACAAATGTTAGAAGAGAATACTTGGCTAATACATCACTGAAACTTAAAGGCAATGCAAAAAAAAAGAAAGTGATATTATGAAAGAAGTCTGCCTACAAATAGTGAGAAGGCGGCTGCATTCATGAAGAATACAGGAAATCACAAGACTGACTTCCTCACATAAATAAAACCAAGGGGTTTGCAAAGCCAAGCTAAATCTAAATACAAATTACACAGCATTGTCACATGTTCGACCTCACCAGGGAATCCTGACAGCCAGAACTCCCAGTTTTTTAATTCTTTTTAACACATACAGTTTCAGGAAAGTGTTCCTGACTTGAAATTGCAGAGGAGGAGGCCACCTGTTACTGTTGATATAATTATGTGGCTTGTTGTTGTCCAAATTGACATGACCCATGCACTGTGTCTCTCTCCCCATCTTTTTCCCAGCTACATAGGCCTGGCCAGGCTCTGGCACACACCCGATCCTGCCTGGTTGATTCAACTCACTAAGCCAGCGGCTAAGTGCTTCAGTAAAAAAGAGCAGGCTGCTTCTGTCGGCAGTCAGACCATCCCTTGCCTTGTACAGATAGAGTCACTGGGCAACTCGTATTTCTCTGAAACTTCTCAGAAATGGTGAAACAAATAACTAACATTTTAAGTCAGATACAGCAGTTTTAAGTCAACTGGAAATCCCTTCTTTTTGTGCTTTTCAAGATATTCTGATATGGAAAAAAAAAAAAAAAAAAAGAAAATGAAAAGGGCTGTTACTTACTATTTGTCGTCTGTTCTCTACCAGGTAGATGCCAACAATCCCCAGGAAAGATCCAAAGCCAAGCTAAGGCAAGAACAAAACCAAGAGAAACACATGAGGTCAGCTTATTTGGTCATGATACAGATGCATTACATTGGTATCTAAGGTGATATATCATAGAGATGGGATAACTCAGGTGAGTTAAGGGAATGGGTGGAAGTTACTGCTGGACATAAATCATATAATGTAATGGGGAATGACCAGAAATGCAGCTCTTTAATTCAGAGCAAAACTTGTCATAGTCATGGTAGGGGGTTTGGAACTAGAGGATATTATGGTTCTTTCTGACCCTAACTATGAACTATGATTCTATGAACTAACAGAAGCCTGTAGAGATATATGCTTCTATAAACTGGCTACTGTTAACCATAATCACATAGTTTAAAGTTCTTTATAAAAATTAAGCAAAGTGAGAGAAAAGAACACTTATATTTAGCCCATACATCATTATTTTCAAAAATTGCAAAGCTTTAGGCAAGTGCTGGCAAATAGTTTTCCTCAAAAAAAATTACATGTTTCTGTCACACAGGTGACAGAAGTTCAAACCCTTAGGACTGTTTTGTTTGACTTTAATGACTAAACACTATCACACATTCCAGTAAAAGTCCTCACTAAAATGGCAAAAGGACTGGTAGAGTTAGTTTCAGCATGGGACAACTGCAGCACCAATAGCCACAGAAGAGAGGAGAGGAAAGGAAGGGATGGTGGAGTAAGCTGGCCTTGCTGTTCCTACCAGTACTGCTTCACCACCATGTGAGCAGGAAAAGTCCACTCCCTATGATGGGCCGGTGAAAGCTGGAAGAGGTAGAAACTCCTTGGATTCATGGTTAACATGAGGTAAAGTGGCAACAGGTGAGACCAGCCTTTCATCAGACCTTCCTGCAGACAGTACTCCCACTAGGCTTGGCTTACGTGGGCTTGGAGAAAAATGGTCTTCCTGGTGCCACACACCTGAGATGTGACTGGCCACAGACTCAGAAACAGCTGTAGCAGGAGAACAGGTGTCAACAGGCTCTTTCCATTGACTTGCCTGGTCACATGCTGCCCTGCAATCACCTCAGTATCAACCCCACTTCCACATTCTTTGCTGAGCTCTTCACTAGGGCTGACATTCCCAGACTCATCCTCAGTCACCTCCTCAGTTTCCACCCATCCTATCCATGGACAGGGCATGATGTTTCTGCTAAGGAACCTAAGGCCCTTTCAGGAATGAGATCTTCGAGTATGGTTCAGAGCCTTTCTTCCAAGCACAAGTTAAGTTTTTAAGGACAACATGTCCCAGCCAAGGGCTTAAGCAGTGCCTGTAACTCCTTGCTGTTATGCACAACTGCTCACAGCAGAAAGCAAATCCCCTGGAAGCACTTTACCCACTCAGTATCACAACAGGAATCTGTCAAACCCTTTCAAGAAAGCAAATGCAGGGAAAGGAGAGCTGCTCTTGAGTGCTTTAGGAAGATTTATGTGAAAGGGAGGCACAAGGACTAAAAGAAGAGACTTTGAAAGAGTGAGCAAGAATATCTATGCTGACAGCCAAATAAGAGAGACACTTGGAACTGTGAGCAAGGACACTTTGCTCAGGGGACAGCAACTTTGTAAATTAAGATAACTACATCAAAATGACACCTGGTTCTAAGACCCATTTCTCACCCCAATGGGAACAATTCATAAAGCCTCATTTATGGCTGACTCAGGGGACACAGAACAGAGTAATATTATCTATGTGAAGAAAAAATGAGAAAATTCAGGACAATAACAATTACATCGGAACAAGCAGAACCATAGAGATCACAATGTAAGGCATGGCATTGCTGAGATTGGTTTAGAGTCATATGCACTCCTTTTTTTGTTGGTTTAGACAATAGGCTGTTTGGGTTGGGAATGGGAGTCCAAATCAGTATGGTGACTGGGACAACTGGACTCTGTAGACTCCTGGTTGAAACATTATAAAAATAGCAAATGAAAATAATACAAGCAGTAGTCATAGAGAAGTAACATTAAAGTATAAACAATATTTATAAGGAAGTGAGGCTGAAGAAGCTCCAACTCTCTCTGGCAATGCCATCCATTTCACAAAGACATTTCTAAACCCAAACAGATGATCAAGCAGTAATCTACTAAATGCAGACACTTGCCAAAGTGGAACATTACACTAACTTATCTACACAGAGAAATATTTTATGTTCAATTACTTTAGATGCATAAATGCAGAAAACTCCTAGAACTATGAAGATGTATTTATAAAAATGCTTTTTCCAAAACAAATGACAAGTAACCACGTGTGCAAAGAAATTAAGCTACCTAACTTAATTTCTTGAAGCCAGTGGGAACTAAGCAGAAGCCCAAATTATACTATGGACTTAGCCCTGAAACCCTGCTATGCAAATGCTTCTAGATGCAAGTAAATCTATAAAAACGGATAGTCTTATTCACCTTTGTAGGGCTTTGCAAGGTACAGCTGAATTCTGCGTGGATTTTAAGACCAAAATCCTTCTCCTAAAGTCAGTGGCAATTTAGATCTCACCTACCGCTCCTGAAGTTAATATTTTGCTACTGGATTCCATGAGAACTAGATCTTATATTCAACTGTAACAGTCTGACCTCACAATCTTTCCTTTCTTTGAGCCCCGTAAATACATCGTGTGGAATTCACATCCCCAGCTTTAGATATCTGAGAGTGATCAGCTTTACATTGGTTTTCTAAGCTCCCCCTACTGTCAGCAGAAAAAAGAAGCACCTATTGAGGGTTACTCAGCTCATCCTGAAAGTGCCGCTGACGGCTGACTGGCAAAGGAGAGGGCATCCCATGGTCCATCTGCCAATGCTGCACTGGAGGCCACATGCAATGAGGCACGAATGCAACAGTGCGGTGAGACACTTCTAACAAGGCTTTTGGCAAGGCAGCATGCAAGGTCTGCAGAGCGTCTTTAACTCCTGCTAATGGTTTGTGGTCTTTAGTGGATTAATGAAGTCTAAATTGACAATACCTAACACTTTTCTCAGTTAGTTCAATAACCAGTCAGGTGCACAAAACAGTCTGAATTTTATGAAAATTATTTAGCCCACACAATATTTTGAGGGGGGGAAATTATTAAGAAAAGGTTTTGTTTTCAAAGCATTCTGATAAATTCTAGCTTTTCTATTTGGTTATTAATGACATTTTGCTATTCCTAAAAGAAGCTAAATGCTGAAATAACCTGGTCTGTGCACATGGGTTTATTACCTATTACATTTATTAAAGACAAGTTTTTAAATTAAACTTCTTTCTAGGGAACAAATGCAGGTAACACAGACTTCTTAAAGATTTTAATTCAAATTAATCTATTTTAGCTTAATGAAAGGAAAATTAATTCTTTCAAGGTTTTATTCTTGGAACTACTTTTAGTTCTATTTTTAAAACATGACTCCTTATAGATCATTATTCCAAAATTATCTTTCTGAAAGACCCATTCTCAGCATGACACTAAGATATAAGAGAACTTGCTTAGGAGGAACAGTTCTAACATGACACTAAGATAGGATTTACTCAAGAAGAACAGTTGCAACTCTCCAATTATTAATGAGAATGCAAAATGTATGCACATTATTAAAAGATACATATCCGTCTTCTCTGTTCATTTCATTCCAGAGAGAACAAGAAATAACAGTACCTTACAACATGTTTTGGTAGTAGTGAAGTCACATACCTAAGCAGGCACCTAACTACACAAATTTCTTTCTTCACCTTGCACCCTCTGCCTCCTGGCTAGCTTGGGGAGATCCAATGATGCAGATGGGCCTTTCTTAATATACTACGCATACCCTCTTTTTCACATCACTGCCCAGGTACTTAAAATGTTGGGGTTTTCACTCTAGGGGGTTTCATGCTTTTGGATATGACCAATCCCATCTTCTAGGATCAGAATGGGCCATGGGGGTTGAACTGACAAGAATCTGACAGGGCTAACAGTCACCAGAAGTCACACCACAGGGTAAAGTAGATGCAACTCAAATCTTGTTCCCAGTGCAGGAACATGTTTAAATGGCCAGCTCCCAAGGCAAAAACAAGACTAAGGATTTTGAAAGATGATCTTGTACAAGAGGACTGGCAGTACGATGGTACAAGAGGATGTTAGGCAGGCTCCAGGGAGAAGTTTCCATATGTCCACCCACAGGGCTTTCCCTGTGATAGATCCCAGCATAATTCTAGGCACATGGACAAGGCAGCAGAGTGGATCTTTCCACCATCAAAGTAGTAAACCTCTAAAAGGTTTTTTAAATTTATCCCATGCCTCCTGTCCAGTCACTTAGACACCCAGCAGAGATTAGTGGGAAATCATGCACAGGTTCTCACGCAGAATCCTGTGCCAAGCATACTGTTGTGCAGTGTAGCCTTGCCTCCCTTCTGCCCCCTAACGGCCTCCCCTCTGGCACTTCAAAAGAACAGACTTTACCCCCCTACCTTATCACACACACTAGAAAGAGATCAAAACAAAGTCATGTCTCTCCTGTGAAATGCAACAGGACTGTTCAAGGTTGGTTGTTTTTGTTTTTTTTTTAAAATCAGAGTTTCCAGTGTCTAGCTGATAATAATTTCTCTGAATTATTACCTGTTATCTTTGTACCTAATAATCTAAAATAGGTTTCTGTACTCACAACGATGCCTGGGTAGTAGCCTCCCACTGTAACATTTTCTGTTCTTGTAGTAGCTGCCAGACCTATGGTCAGTATGAAAACAGACACTACCAGCAGAGAGACTGTGAACCAAAGTGAAGTCTTCTTCCTTTTTGCAAATTGCCCTGTAGGAAGTGAGGAGGGAAAAAAATAATAATTAAAGAGCTTTTCATTGTGATCATGGCAGAAAAAATATAAAAAGATTTTCTTTTTTAATCTTTTCTGTTGTTAACGCACTTTTGTTCTGCCACTAAGGAAAATTGCTGGCAGACAACAGGACTTAAAAAACACAGAGTTAGAGCTCAGCATAGCCTAACGCACACGCATTGAGTACATACATGAGAAGAGTTTTTATTAAGCTGAACTGAAAGTCAGTGACAATGATAATTACACCTTATCTTCAGCAACATTTATAATTAAGTATTGCTCACGTCCGTAAGTCAGATCCTGCAGGCCGTAGACGGTTGCCTACATGAAGTACCAATGTGACTCTGTATGGACAGAACATAAAAACTCGTATTTTAGACAAGATAAGTAGAAGCTCTGCACGCTATCATGAAAATGAATGCGATCTTCATATTCACTGAAGCAAGCCAATCTATCTCTGAAGCAAAGCTGTAACACAGTTGACCAGGGAGTGATATATGGGATTACCTCTTTAAACAGCAGTTGCTTAGTGAAATACATTCAGTATCAGTGGGATTTGGATTCAGATACCCAGAAGTGAAAAATGGCAGGTTCATCTACTGCTCAAGCCACTTAACCTTCATACTGTGGTGGCATATCTGAGCTGCAGCCATGAGTTGCTAACATTAGAGCCCCAGCCCACAGCAGATTTATGTAAGACTTATTTAAAAACAGCAATATGGTTTTAGGTGAAAGAGCTAAAGATTTAGATTAAATATGAGGAAAAAAATTCTTCACTATGAGGGTGGTGAGACACTGGGAGAGGTTGCTCAGAAAAGTCGTGGATGCCCCATCCCTGGAAGAGCTCAGGGCCAGGTTGGACAGGGCTTTGAGCAATCTGGTCTAGTGGAAGGTGTCCCTGCCCATGGCAGGGGGGTTGGAACTGGATGAGCTTTAAGGTCTCTTCCAACCCAAAACATTCAGGGATTCTATGCTACATGATCCTAACTAACAAAAGGCACCCAATGACTCAAACCATGGCTCCCCTTTCTGGTGGTTTTGCTTTGAATGGCAAGGCAGGAGTTTGCAGAATCACCCCTGGAGCAGTAAGCCGTGGGATACCATCCTACCCCAGGCTGCAACCGGGCAGCACAGAGCTCCAGAAAGAACACAAGAGGACAGGGGCAATGTCTCTCCCCTTTGTGGCCTCATGAAGCTGAGGGGAGATCTCAGGATGACGCAGAGGCTGTGGTGCACTGAATAATGGAGGCAACAGCCCTCACCAGGGAGCAATAGGTGAGAGGGGAAGGCAGCCTCGTGTGGACCAGACTCTGAGAGTGCTGCTGTAATCAAAAGCATGGGCAATGGGGAAAAGCAAAAAAGCAAGCAGAAACCATTTGCAATGAGTCACTTGAGTGTAAAGTCAGGTAACTTAGTTAGAGCCCAAAAGCCATGCTAGATTAGTGATATTTGCAAACCAAGTCAAGTAATTTCAATTAATAAATATATTTGTAACAAAAATCAGTATTTGTTGACATCTCCCCAGTAGAACAACCAGACAAAATGAGTCCAGCCTTTCAGTGTGAAATGCAAGCACCTTCTCTGAGTCATGTACAAAGTCTTCCTGCTAAAGATCAAGAAATAATTCATAAGACTCTCCAGATATCTTGCCCCCCCAGCCTGTGCCCCAGCTGTCTGCCTTTGGCAATTTCCTGTTAATCCATGGAAGGTCACTGGAGACATGGAAACAGACAGGATCATCATTATCAATCAGTTCATCAAGTGTATAGGGTTAAAGGCAGTTCTCTCAAAGAAGCCAGTTCACATGGCCGAGAGGGGAAAGCAGTCTTCAGACTTGTAACTCCACAGATGAGCTGCCCTTCCCAAAGCCTAAAATGATACATTCAATATATCTACCAAATTTTAAGTAAAACCTGATGCCCTTGTCACACTATCATCTTTGAAAATTCATGGAGATCAGAAAATCCCCAATAACTGAAGAAAGGCAAATGCTACAAGCCCATCAACCTCACTTTGGATCCTGGGAAGCTGGAACCAAAAATATGGAGCAAATCCTCTTGTAAGACATTTCTGGTACATAAGGAAAAGGTGACTGGCAACAATCATCGTGGATTTACTAGAGCCAAATCATCTCTGATCAACCCAGCTGGCTGCTATGACAAAATGACTGGACTTGTGGAGCAATGGATATCTTTTATCCTAAATCTAGCCAGGTTTTTAACATGGCATCCCACAACATTCTCATAAACCAGTTGGGATGTCATGGTCTGGATGGCTGGACAAGCACATGGTTAAAACATTAGCTGGGTTCAGAGGGAAATTAAGGGAAGTGAATTCAACAGAGGATCCCAGAGAAGGTCAGGGGCTGGTGCACTCCTTGTATTACAAGAGGCTGAAGTAACAGGGTTTGCTCAGCCTGGAGATGACATGGGTTTTAGCTGGGCTACCAGAGATGGTTGTCAGGAGAACAAACTCAGGCTTTTCCTAGTAGTGCACAGCAGGAAGACAAAAAGACAGTTACATAAACTGAAATACAAAGAGCTTCAAAGTGGTTATAGGACTGGACAAAAAACTAAAAATCAACATTAGGACAGTTAAGCATTGGAAAAGGGAGCCCAAAGAGGCTGTGCTGTCTCCATCCTTGATCAATCAAAAAACCACCCAAGAAACCTGGTCTGACCTCATAGTTGACCCTGCTTTGGGCAAATTCCTAAGGAACCTTCCCATCCTAATTATTCTAAGACTCTATGGGTTTATAATAGTCAAGGTTAGGCTAAATGATATGTATGCTCATATCCTCTCTTATGAAACTACAACTGCAGTGTAGACATACTCTAGAAGGAAGCAGGAACACAAAACTTCTGAAGGCCAATGGGTCAGATGATTCTCAACCAAGTGTTTCCTAAACCACTGAATGCTTTTATGAAAAGTGCTTGAGGAGCTAAGCCTCCACATCTTTCCCAAATTAACACTTGTACTGGCAAAGCTTAATCAGGTTGCATGGAGATAGACTAAGGGTGCAACCTGTCCTCCAGAGTTTTCATTATCAGTAATGACGTGCAGAAAGGAAAGACATGAGTCTGCCCACACTGAGTTTGCCTCAAGTTATCTTAGAAAAAGTACGTTCTTGCATGCATATAGAGTCTTTTTTTTTGACTGAAATACATTTTGACTTTGAAATTTACCCATGCCTGAAGGCATTTATATATGTGATAGCCTTCAGTCCTTACAATCATCAATGTTTTACCACTTGCATCCCAAATCAGAGGCAAACATCCAATCACATCTCTTTTTCATACTCCAGTTTGGAAACTCATAGCTACATGTAGTTAGTTATAAATTCCACCCTTAAGAGGGATAACTTACAGGCAGAAGCATAGAAAAGGCCCCTTCTGGAGTATATGGAAGATCTTGTTCTCAAGGATTGCCATATTTAGAAGATGGGTAGAAATTGGGACTAAATTGATTTCTGCTCTAGCTGTCAGGCATTCCTTAGTCACGTCAATAAAAATCTTTGCTGTATATCAAACTGTGTGTAATTACATGTACATATGTCACCAGTATATTGTGAGGCCTAAATACTTGTAAATCTTCAGACGAAAAAAGGCCACAGCTGCAAAGTGTTCCTACTATTAGCTCCCTTCTGCTATTTTGGTCATGTTGGCTCCCAAGATTTGTCAAGTCTTTGTTTACTGATGTTTGTAGCAGTTGCCATGCAGCTTTCTGGATTTGTTTTTAATGCATCTCTCATCCAAAACCCAATGCCAGACTATTCCCTCAGGAGCCCTGTTGACAGCACAGACAGGGAGGCTAGCCCAGCCTTCTTCCCTGACACTCCCTGTGACAGGGCTTGGACCAAAGGCAGACTATATACAAGAATAGCAGTTAAATTAAGAATGGAGGAAATGTTGTTGTCAGTATTTCTAGGCTGAATTTCCTTCCTGTAAGCTGATGTTCCTGTAATGCAGGCAACAGTTAATGGCTATTGACTTTCCAATTTTTCAATACTGAAGTGTGTCTCTGAATAATTTTGACATTTATGCCCTTTAACTTCTTTAACAATGATTCAGTATGAACATTATAAACTTCTAGTTTGGACCTTAATCCAGTTTAGTTATAGCTTCAAATTCTTATCTCTAGCATGCCAAAAATCAAGCATGTACGAAGAAACCTTCTTGTCATATCCTTATTAGCATTAGCTTGCAGCTGAACTCAACAGAGGGTGTTAATATGTTATTACCTTCTATTGGCAATATTCTTCAGCAGTTTTGGTCAGTAAAGTATTAACTGAGTTTCGATGCTGTAGAAATGGGCACTACAGTAAAAATTGGGAGATAAATTAGAGAGGCAATGTTGCTTCCACATCACTGGCTTATGCTCTGCCTGGCATAGACTTAAATTGTGCATGGAAAGGAACAGCCTCAGAAACACTCTGCTTGCTAAGCATCTGTCAGGCAAAGTACCTGCTCAAGTCACTCAGCCCTGCTACCCCAAAGAAAGAAAAGAGAACACTGTCAGAACAAGGAGACACCAGACTGCTGCCTCCTTGGGACAGAGAAAGGCACATGAGGAGAGAAATTGAGATCACCCTCCAGAGAGTAAAAAAGAAAAAAAAAATACCTGCTGAAGACCAAGTTCTGCTGGACTCAGCAAAATCTCGCGTTCGTTCATCAGCTGCAGGAAACAAAATTATATTTACAATGCTCTGTTCATGATAGCTGGGGGATGAATTCAATTTGTAGGAAGACTATGGAAAATTAATGTGTTTGTGTGAAGAGGACAGATCAGACTGCTGGTAAAAAGCAAAGTGGTGGATCTAATGATGAATGGTAGGGCCTGGATTTGAATAAAACAAAGAGTGAATTTAAAAGGAGAATGAAAAAGTTAACGATGAATCATGGTATGGAATGCATCCAGTGGTCAAGGGAAAGAAGAGAGTGAAAAAGCATCCCTCAACTTTGGAGAAAAACTTGCATGTGGCCTGAAATTTAAGTAAAAAAAATAAAAAAACCCCCTACATTTAGATCAAGGCAACTATGCTTTGCTAACTTCACCACTCCTTTTAAAATCCAGCTTTAGACATCATAAAGTCTGTTAAAAAGTGTGGAATGATGTCTAGCAAGGAAAGAATCGCTGCAGGATATAGCAATTTGCAGGGATCACAATCACATTTGCTGAATATTAGCACCACACAGTTTCATACCTTCCTCTTTGATCTAGTTCGGGTGATCTAAATGGAAACACTTATTTCAAATAAGTGCCCCAGTAAAATGTATATTAGCATCCTAGTATGAGAAGAGGGAAGAAAGTTTTGTAGAAGAAAGCACAGTGCATTTTTATTACCTAATGAATACTATTAAAAAATAGTGACATGTTTCAAGGAGTGTCATTAACCACATATAATAAGATAATTTCAGCAGTAATTCACTATAAACAGAGGAGTATAGTATAAAAAGCATCCACTGCTTTGCTGCTATTGAGAAAACTATTTAAGGGAAGATCTTTGGAGCTAAATTAATAACTTTTAATTACTGCAGTACTCACTTCAGTGCCACCTCTCTCAGATATGGTTTCAATTGCGTATTTTCAGAAATGATTCATGCCAGAAAAATTTAATTAATCCTACATTGTGTCCGAAAAAGAAATTTTACAGTCTGAGATACCTGAAAGAGATATTCATACCTGCTGGTGGTGATTGCTTTCCCTTTTCCGATTAAATGTGTGACTTGTCCAGAGTGCTGAACTAATTACACCAGATGCAACAGCATTTGTTTCAAGCCACAAGATCACAGGTTTTATCAGGCCCATCTCTTATCTTTATTACGAATTTGTTGACAAAGAACCCATGACTTTGTTACACATTCAAGACCATAGGAAACACTATTGTGTGCTTCCAAAATTCCATAAAAAAAAAAAAACAAAAAAAAAAACCCAAAAAACCCACCCCCCCCCCCCAAACCATGCTATATGATGTAGTGTAGCCATAGTAAGTGATAATATGGAGTAACACTATGACTTCATTGCTTCGGCAGCAATTGTTTCACTAATAAATAATTAAAAGAGCAGCTAATTACTACTTTAAAGCTAGCATACTGATCCTTTTTCTGCTGATTACACTTTAAAAGCACATCTTCCACTGCTACCCTTTCAACATCAATACCTTTTTCTCTTCTAAGTTTAAGAAAAAAAATAAGACCTAATGTATTATCTTAACTGGCTGTTAAGATACTTATGTACATACCAAAGTCTATGTTTATCCTTCCAAACACTACACAGAATAATTCCTATCAATAAGCTTTGTATTTTTTAACTTTAATGAATTTCAGTGAAATAATGAAATACTTATCCTTTCTTTTGTGAGTGTCTTTTTCCAGGATGCACACTGTAAATACAATCAGCATGCCACTTTAGCAGCAAACCACTACATTAGTAGAAGCAGGAGGAAGAAACCCAGGTCGGATGAGAAGCCACTGAAGGGCTACAGCCCCGCGACGGCCTCTGCTTGACCCAGCCAGCTACGTGCCCTGCTCACACTGCCACCTGCTCCAGCACAACACCTGTAGCTTCTTATCCACCACATAAGGGCATCTCTCACATTATTTTTCTATTAACGCCCCACATACAGTTATTTGTACTATCGTTAAACCATCAGCACAGCAGTTCATTAAGCACGGCAGACAGCTCCAGAGAACTGGCGTTTTAAAACACCTCAGTGAGTGAGCGCCAGACAGCACAACCCGCACTAGCAATCTCGGGCTGAAATCCCCCAATGTCCCACTCTGGGGACACAGCCCGGGCAGAACCCCCTCTCGCGCCTTTCCAGCACGGTAGCAGTACCCGCTCCAGCTTCACCTTCCGGGCAGGGGGAAGCCACTGCTCCCTTCCAGCCTCGCCTGCCCGCCCCCCGCAGCCGGCTCCTGCTCTCCCGCTGCTTTCCCGGTGTTCACGCACTCGGGGGGCAGGGAAGTTGCTGCGGGACAGGTGTCGGGGCTCACTCACCTGTAGGGTCCAGTGCGGCCAGCGGACCCGACACCGCGGCGGCGGGCTGCGGAACCATCTTCCTCCACTCACAGCTCCGCACCGCTCCGCGCCTCACTACAGCCGAGGCTGGCCGCTGGGTGCCGGCGGGTCCGCCCCGCGGGGGAGCTCCTCGGGGACCGGGGGCGGGGCGAGCGGCGCTGCCCTCGACGATGGCTGCTTCGAGGCGCCAGACCAGCGGTTCGTTGTACTTGTGCTGTAATCTTCCGGCTGACCTTTGGGAGGGTGAGGGGATGGAGGAGCACAGCCTTGGTCATTATTTGTCCAGCGGTCAATAGCTTAATTCTTTATATGTTCCACCTATGTCCCAGGCTTGGTTTCATTCTGATCTTGTTCTTAGCCTATGGCAGGGGATCATTTTGTCACCTGGTGGAGATGAAGCTTTCCTTTCAGCTTTCCACTTCCCCTTTAAAAAAAAAAAAAATCGATACCAATCAGTAGTAAAATACTACCACAACCAGAAATATTAACAATATTAGTAACAAAAAGGGCATCTCGGGGACATAGGTTATGAAATGCACAGGCTAAGTCAGGCAGCATCAATACTCAGGAGATTCTGTAGGGCCATTGTTTTTCTTATGTGGTATCTATCAGTTTCTCAGCCTCACTGTTTCTCCTGTCTCGATTTTCATTCCCGCAGCAGATCCTGCCGCTTGTGTTGCTGCTACCCTGGAGCTACTAGTGCTACCCAACTGCCTAGATATGTGACCTCTGTCTGAGTCTGTGAACAACCAAGAAGAAACAGCCAACAGCCTCTATGCCGGTTTGGTGCCTGCTGTTCCTTTTGCAGGCTTCCCCATACAAAGAACAGAAGAACATTTTTTTGTGGACAATGTTTTTGATAGTCTGCCAAGCACATCGTGTATGCTAAAGTGCATTGTCCCATTTGCAACAAATGCAGCTCTTATTTAACATTCTTATTTCTCTTTTGCTCAAACCTGCAAGTGGATACATGTGTATGTATTTACCTGTCATACTAATTTCTTCAGCCTTTGGCTGATTTTCCCAGAAAATGGTTAGATTGGTAAGATGGTAGAAAATTGAAAGAGACTACTTTCTCCAATACCAGCTCTAGTCTATGAAGCCATGACATAAAGCCAAGCACAAAGACACTTTTTTTGTCTTTGCATCCTGTAACCTAGAGGGGTTGAAAAGACAAATGATAAATTAATGAGGTAGTAGATTGAGAAGACAGACAAAGTGATAGTACAAATAAAACCTTTATTCAAAAGTGACCATTGTTAGGTGCGCTAAAAAAGCCTAAAAATCTGGTATAGAGCCCCAGGTTTGGGGATGGCTATGGATAGAAATTTCCATCAACACTAAATAACAGGGAAGGCTGAGGAAGACTTTTAGTTGCTCAAAACATTTGGAAAACAAATACCATATGAAGCGTGTATTCTTTGATATGATGGGCTATAACTGTTTTCTACCAGCAACCACCAAACAGACATAACAGACCAAAGGGAAACTGCTCTGGAATTCTTTTTAGTAGACAAAAAGGAAATTGTAAGTCCTTTTTAAAATAATTATAGAAAGTAGCCTTTGATGTATGACTCTTGTTTTTTTACTGCAAATTTCAGTACAGTGAAAAAAGAGATCTGGTCCTACAGTCCTGCATAGCAGAGGGCAAGCATTAGGAAACTATGGAAAAATGACTGATGAGGCTGCCTGTACCTAAAAACCCAAGCATCTGGATGTGGAAGCATCATGGATTTACTTTAAGTCCAAAATGAAACTGTATAGCGCTTTCATTTCCTAAAAGACTTTAGAATAAGTCAAGAACAACTGTAGACATAGTGGATTAGTAGCTACCTGAAAGAGGTTATTAAAGTAGTGAATAAACCTACAGGAAAGGAGAGCCACAGTTTGCAGGGTGAGAAACTGCAGAACCAGAGAGAAAGTTTGGATAAAAGTATGGCCAAGCCAGATGTAGCAAAGAAAAGGGTAACCGATAGAATTCTTAAACTTTACAAGTTAAAATAATTCAAAAGAGGAAGATAAATGCCAGGGATGGGATGAAGATTGAGGCTGCTTCAAATCTTGAATGAATGCTTTGCCTCAGTTTTCAATAAAAGAAGTATTTATATGAGTGTATTGGCAGAGTACCTAAAGCAAGCGAGGATGACCTTAGTAGATGTGAAGTGGAAGCATAACTTACTATGTTTCTTGTGTCAGGCCCAGGAAAATTGCACCCCAAAATTTGAAAGAATTAGTAACTATCTTTTAAGTCCTGAGCAATATTTTCAATGAATCAGTCATATCAGAGGCAAAGCACTGTTACTGGAGAACAGGCAACCTGTCTTCAAAAAGCAGAGGGAGTAACTTGAACAGCAACTCCTTGCCTCATTGATTTAACTGTGGAAAGTTTTAGAGATAAGTGAAAAATGGGTTCAACTACAGTGTGATTCATCAAAGCTAGACCATGTCAGACTATCAAGATCTTCGACAAGGTAAGTAATTCCTGAGCAAATGCAGTGCAGTGAAACAAATCTGTCTGGATTACACTACGCATTTAATAGGGTCCTTCAGAGAAAATGACTTAACATGGAGCAGACAGCTGCAAATATGGATCACCATCAGGTGTGGAGATTGGTAAAGGGAAGCCAAGATACCAAATAAGGCAGGTTGAGGTACCTCAGGACCAGTCTGGAGGCATCATCACCAGTGGTGATGTGTTTAAGGAGTGTATGTCTGGTTATGAAGTGTGTGACCATCACAAGGCTGGTAGATATTGCTATTACTACGGGAGCATATTAGCATATTAGAAATGGGTTGAGGTGAAACTTACTTAAAAACTAGCAGTGAGATTTTTTATTGTAACTTTGGAGTCTTCCCAGTTCAGCGGCATTGAGGAGGGATCTGTGTATCACAGGCAGTGCTTGCACGATGCCAGTGCAAGGAGTGCTGGACAGATGTGTTCTAGGTTGCATTATTTAATACTTGTTAATTTGCTCAATGCATTTTAAGTCTGGTTGAACTTAATTTTATATTTATGTTTTTTATTTTCTCTTTAAGTCACAAGGATCTTTTTCACCATTTTTATGTGTAACTTGAATCTAAATTTTCTCAATATTTTTAAGGTCTTTGCTTCTCAAGTGCCTGGCTCATGTACCTTGCTCATATGTCAAAATTAAATCATTCGCTAGATTTGTGCCCAGGAGTCCCCATGCTCTAAGTTAGGCTGACAACACTGTTAAGAGTTCTTCTAGTGTGAGTGTTGCATGGAACATGGCGTATTTGTCAGGATAATATTTTTATTCTCACCTGAAAAGTACTCTGTCAGCACTGGGCTTTAAGTTCTCCATGATGCCCTTCTGATCATTCTTGTTCCTTTCTAGGGCACACTGCAGCTTTGAAGGGTTTTGTCTTTTGTCCTACAGGTCATCATTATGGTGGTGAATGCTTTGGAGCTGAGGTTGGTCACATGTGAAATTTGTATCCTGTGTGTCCCTGGAGTCTTTTCTGCTTTGTTTTAAAAATGACCAATCTGTTTGGTCTTTCCTCACAGGTTGTGTTTTCTGGGCTAACAGATATTCCCATGGCTTCCCTCTAGTCACTGTGTCATCGCACTCTGTGTGGGCCACATCTTTCTTAAAGGGTGATGCCTGGTGGCTGGGCAATATTCAATTATTTTGAATTCTAAGTCTGTTTACCATCATACATACTCCAAGTTACTCAACAGTTTCTCACAATTTTATATGTTATGTAAATTTAATACACTTTGTACCCCAAGGCCACCAGTAACAATGTACCAGGCAATGGTAGGACCACAGCACTTCGTCTTCCAGGACCATTGATAGAGGTGTCTCTCCAGCTACTTCTTTCAGCCCTTCTATTGTACTGTCATTTACACTGCCTCTCTGTAGGAGGGTCTGTCTGGCACTAAGTCCTTCTGTATTGGCTTCATTCTCTTGCAAGAGGTATTTTCTCAGCAACCCCTTTTGGACATCCATTGTGGGCTTTCAGTGGTGGTGATGTTGTCTTTGGGGAAAGGTTGTTCATTTGTCTTTAGTAAAATTCAAAGCAAAAATCCCATTTTTTCCAACCCTCCTCCATGGCACCTACTCTCAGCAGGGGTTTATTTTCCAGGCCCAGGCTCAGAGATATAGTCACAGGCACTGTCAGTGTGAAGCAGCTAAAATGGCCCCAATGCTCTTAACTGTTCACCATTTTTGAGGAATGCTTTTGTATTCCTCAAAAAGTTTGGGTCTTCTTCTCCCGGTATTTGAACCTCCAACAGAAAGATAAGCCAGTTATTGCTGAGGCTAAGCTTGGGTTTCTTAATAGAAGAACTGAGCAAGCTTGCCCAGTCACATAGGTCATGACAATGAGGTAATTAGATTTCCTTTGTTCATAATTTATAAATAGTATTTATTGACATGGTTACTGGTACAATCCCTCTAGGAATACATTGCCTTAGTTCAGCTGGGCCATATAAGGAAATCATGCAGGAAGTGAAAGGAACAAGAGTAGTCATGAGGTTGAGGTTAATGGCCACTGATTGTTTGGCTATTAAAAGACAATTACTGGACAATTCACTTCAAAAATTCTTCTTCCTGGAGACAGCCAGTTTCCAAGCTGTGGTGTGGTTTTATTAGCAGAAGATTTAATAGACACTGTCTGCCAGCTTAAAAGGGGGCAGGAAAAGATAATATGACATTGCTCAGGGGAATCCAAGAGAAATGAATGACACATGGGTACATATTTGTTAAAATCAGTTTTAAAGTCTTTAATTGATTTCAGTAGACTTTTCACCCATTAATTTGTGTAGTCAGTTTCTTAACTCTATAGATTTTAAGCAGTGCCAACGTGTTCTGACAAGGTGCTCCATGGGTACCTGTGTGCCATGTGAAGAAGTGGGATATCCCAGGAGGAACAAGAAGTAAACTGAAAAGAGCAAGCCCAAAGTCAAGTTAAATGTCAGGTAGATTTAGAGTCATAGGAGAAGACACCTGCAGAATGGTACAATGCCCTTAAAAAAACGCAGAATTGCTACATGATATCAGAAGTTGTCATGTTACTTATCTCTTAATAAAGCTAGATAATAATAATAAGTCCTGAGTATGATGCTCTGGAGATCATTCTTGTGGTGTAGCTGAAAACTATTTCAAGACAGCAGTATTGTGAGAAATAGTCTTGACTTTGCTGAAGACTGATGTGTATTTTAGCTGGGCTGATGGTAATGCTGCTTCCTTCAGGAAAATCTTATCACTCAGTGAAAGAAAGGATTTTATTGCATTCAAAGAATTTCAGAAAGGAAGACAAAACAAAATGAAAGGGATAACTGAAAGACAGAGATGAAAGTCTTCAGCAGTAGTTTGGAGACAGGTATATGTCCCTGCCCATTGCAGAGGGGTTTGGACTAGATAATCTTAAGGTCCCTTCCAACCCTAACTATTCTATGATTCTATAAAAAATAAATATGTCATATGTAAAGTATTCAGAGTCCTATTAATTATGTCTGCATTAGCAGAGACTATGAAGAAATGAAAGATCAGAAGATGTACAACCCCTGATGTGAATGTGCTATTACAAAAATAAAATGTGCTTAGGATTTGTATATATCTACAGCAACTAAATGAAGTCACTGTACCTTAACCTTACTTCATGGAACAGTAATCATAGTCTTCGTAAAGTATGAGAATGTCTACTTTTTCAGGCACCTTCCAATACAGAAACAGAATCGCTGAAGATTAAAATCTTCCTTTGATAGATTCATGTGACTTTCTTTCTTTGTGTAGATGTAGGTCAATGACTAAGACGTACATAAATTACATACTTGACCTTTGTCAGGAAATTCCTATTGGTAGGAATTAGGTAGTGTTACACTGCAGACTGTACAACAGAAAGCCTTTTTATTGAAAAAAAAAAAAACCAAAGAAACAAACAAAAAAAAAACCCTCTGAAAATGAAAGTAAAAAAAAAGGTTTTTTTAATTTTTAGGTATTCTTACATTGATAAAGCCTAAGTTTATATAAACTGTATGTGTTTCTCTGAAAGATTATTAATAAAGGTGTACTGAAATGCACCAATAATAACACATCAGTAGTGTGACTGAATAAAAAACCCCAGCCTTTATTTGTATTACGAACTGTTACATTAATTTTTACATAGGGAAAAATGTATATGCAGAGCTATTTATACTAGTCCACACAAGAACAGATCATCAGGTTTTGGAATGCATGAGGAAACTCCTCGGGAAAATGGAGCTTGATTTTCAAAAACATGCTATCAACCTGAAGTACAGTTGTGGTAATGATTTTTTTATAACAGGCATAATTTCAGTTACACTTCTAGGTAGTAAACGCAAAGTTTGGTTATTTTGCCCATCTGAAGGCATTTTCAGAAATTCCATTGATAGCACAGTGAATTATACTAGCTATTCAAATGATGAATTTATTTAAAGCCCAGAAATAAGTGAGGCATCCTGTACCTTTCCTTACATCAGCTGCTGCCTAATTTAGTCAGGTGCCCTTCACATCTGCTCTAGTAGACACTGTTGAAGTCAAGGACAATATGTAACAGTCTGTGAGGAAGGAGTTCTTTGCACTTCTCTCTTCCCATGCAATGCTGTTTCCTCAGTGTATGCTGACCAGCTTTGCTCACTTCAGTTTTAAAGTCTTAGCCACAAAGTTTTCTTCCTTTCC
This sequence comes from Forpus xanthops, assembly GCA_032466535.1. Lineage (NCBI taxonomy): Eukaryota > Metazoa > Chordata > Aves > Psittaciformes > Psittacidae > Forpus > Forpus xanthops. The sequence goes on from JASSUY010008436.1 coordinate 26,956, forward strand.
CTTGACAAGCTATTTTACTGCTTAATGGAAACTGAGGAGAGTCAAAAGCTAAATTCTACACTGAGAAGCCCCTCAAGAGTTATAATCTACAGCAACATTTGTCAGGCTGATCTTCTAATTGTTTTACTGACGTACTCTTTAAATAACTTACAGTACTCTTCAGAAAATCTGGACAACAAAATATGAAATTAGAATAATATTCTGACATGCACCGCCATTTCCAATGCATCAAAAATGTGTTGGTAAATGGTACAGCAAAGTGGCTGAACTGGGAAGAAGAGAGCAGAGGAAGAGGGTGAACAGAGACAAGTGTGTCAGTACACCAGCCACGGAGATGTATCCAAGTAATATAGGTCTCTTGCTCCCTCCCAAAACATTCCTTAGGAACCACCCTGGTATTTAGAGAGAGATAAGACCATGGGCTCTTACTGTAGTACAGTGTCTCATCAGTTTTATAATGCTCGCATCCATTGAAAATCTAACAACTGCAACATGTATTTTACAAGGAGAGAAGAAGCTTGCCAATTCTTAAAAGCTTGTGTTTAGGATTCCATAAAGATGTGAAGGTGTAACAGAAAGAAGGCCATAAAACCTGGCTTAAAGGCTGGGTCCTCCTGCAGGATGTTGTGTGATGACGGATAAATGATTCCTGGCTACTTGGAAGGATAAGGCAGTGAACAGGGTAAATCACATTTAGTTGTAGGCAGTGCAGGATGTGCAAGCAGCAAGTAAGTTCTTGGTGTCAGAGTTGAGGTGGCTTTCCATCAGTCTCCCTAACTAGCACTAGCTCGCTAGTAGTCACTGCTTTAGGCCAGCTGCACCTTTCAACACTAGAAGGGGTTGCCTTTCCACAATCCCCCTTGTAGCGGTACCTATGCTGGTTCAAAAATAGCTGATGATCTTGACCTTTAATTTTAAAAGGGAGGATGATGCTCCATTCACTGTTGATAGCTCTGTGGGGAAGAAATTCTTCAATTAAAAGTTAAAATTTCAGCACTTTATCTTCCAAACTCCTAGCTTGGTTCATTATGGTAGCACAAAGGAAGGGTTACAGCCTGGTTTATTTCTTCTACTTGATTTGAAAGTATCAGAATTAATGGTGCATGTGGTGACATGGGCTACTTGGAGAGATAAAAAGGAGATATAGGGTTGAAATAAAGAATGGCGACAGGTTTTAAAATGCATTCTCTACCCTCAGGGCCAAGGCACTTTCAGCAGTAGTTTAGAGTCTTCCAGGCACTTTGTTTTGTAAAATATCAAATTGGCAATAAGGAAAAAAGCATTAAAAGTAGCTGGTGGACCATAACTTCCTGCTGGGAAGGTTTAACCATCAAGAGATGGACTATGGCTTGCTGCCATGAAGGTTTAGACATCCAAGTAGAAGATAAAAGATGCAGAGCCACTGCAGCCCAAAGTTTTTCACAAAGGAAGAAGTGTATAGAAGAAAACTACATTTGGAGATTTTAAAATGTGTTTTACTAGTCCCCACCCCCTCTGCTTTTCAGTTTTGAGGCCTTCATACACATAATGTTTAAGGGGAATACATTACATGTAGTCTTTTTTCCCTCCAGCCTCATTATCCAAAAAAAGTGTTCTGTGCAGTCATCATATTCTGGTGCTAATGATAGCAATAAACTCAGTCTAGGAATCACACATCACTTTTAGGCTTCTCCTGTCCTAACTATTGTTTCCTTTAGTTGTCATAGACATTTCTCCTGACCTCAAAGCTGTCACTTAAGCAGTAGAATTCTTGTGCCTTGTATTTAGACCACAAGAACAGTATTTTCCACAGTGAAGGATAACACCCACAAGAACCCTAGAGAAATCTCCCTAGGCTGAAAAGATTTAAGCCATGAATAAATATTGATGCTGGATTAAAACAACCATGAGTCAGGCTGGTATCCGCAAGTACTGCATCCCTGGTACTAAACCTCTCTCTTTCCTGTTTGTGCACCCCTACTGACAGAGCCCTTAAATTGCTGGATGCAAGGAGTTGTGCAGAGGTGAAGAGGGTGCTTCAGGAGTAGGACAAAATCAAAGCCCTTCTGTCTTTCTTGTTCCCTTCATATAGAACTGCCTGCTACCCTGGAAGAAAGCTCTGCTGATGTTGGCAGTGGCACAGGGGATTTGAAGTGTGACAGCCTAGGGAAGCACTTGAAAAGATGACAAAATGCAGTTACTCAGGAAGAGTTTCAGACTCCTGAAGTGCAGGCGCTGAAGACAGCACAAGCTACAACACTGGGTAACAAAACCAGAAACGTGTTCATTGCCTATGCACAGATGAAAGCAGGTAGATGAGAGAACTAGAATGAGAGCAGGAAAACAATCTCCCTGTCAAATACTTTTTCAGTGACAGCAAAAAAAAAAAGGTCACTGAACTATGGGTGGGGAAAAAGTAGTGTGAGAGGTGGAATCAATCAGCTTCTGTAGGTGACATGCACTGAAACACCTGTGGAGGTAAATGTGCCAATGAAGCCCAGCATTATCCTTAATTTCAAAGGCTTTTAGCAGAAAAAACAGGTCACAGAGATGAGCTGAGTGTTCATAGTAAACAGACACCTTGATAAATGAGGCAAATCTTTTGCCTCACAGACTATGAATCATAGAATCATAGAATAGTTAGGGTTGTAAAGGACCTTAAGATCATCTAGTTCCAACCCCACTGGCATGGGCAGGGACATCTCACACTAAACCATGCCACAGAAGGCTATGTCCAACCCGGCCTTCAACACTGCCAGCGATGGAGCATTCACAACTTCCCTGGGCAACCCATTCCAGTGCCTCACCACCTCTTTACCACAGTAAAGAATTTCTTCCTCAGATGCAATCTAAACTTCCCTTGTTTAAGTTTGAACCTGGTACGCCTTGTCCTCTCACTACAGTCCCTCATGAAGAGTCCCTCCCCAGCATCCCTATAGGCCCCCTTCAGATACTGGAAGGCTGCTATGAGGTCTCCACGCAGCCTTCTCTTCTCCAGGCTGATAGGAAGATCTGTCTTTTTAAGATAGCAACAGTTAACTGCAGATCTACAGGAATGAAACACCCAGTTTTCTGCTCATGGTCCTGCCTATGTCTAGCCTTGGACACCATACAAACAACTCTTTGAGACCATCTCCTATCTTCCTGTGTCCTGCTTTCCCATCTGTCGCAAACGGGTGTCAGCCTCTGCTGATCTACAAAACCATCATTTATTGCATCCCAGAGAGCTTAACTGCTACCTGAAGAGCCATTTAATATCTTCTATACAGGTGCTACAGAAAGTGCCAGATTTCCTCCTGTTCCTCTTCCTGCCTGCAGGTTTCACTCTGGCTCTGACCTCCCTTCCTGCAGCCGTTGCCATCTCCAGCACTGCAGGAGAGGATGCTAAGGGGGAGCACCCAGCCTGGTACTACCAGTATTAGGCTTAATAAAAAGGCCTGGCTGCGTAGTGCTTGCCTCTGGGGAGGGGAATTAAGTAACCTGTTAACTATGAAGACAAGACACAAATGAGTTTTACAAACCTCCTGTCCTTCACAACATACTTTTAAGCTGATACTTACCTGGAAGTCTGTGTAACTGGAGACTCCCAAACTAACTGCTGGGCTGGGTTTGCATCCTTTAATGGTCAGTGGGATCTTTTCTACCCCCTTATCATTATTGCATTTGTTTGTTAAACAAGAGGATTAAAATGTCAGGTCGTCTCCTGAGTGCTGCTGCCTCTCCCTTCTTCAGAGCAAGAACTGCACACATCTATCCCTCCGTGCGCCTCGGCCAGTGAAGCTGCTCACTCTTTCTCCTGCTTTGGATGTACTTTTCATTACTGCTATAAAATTAAGCAATAAGGTATGACAGACAGTACATAGCTGGGCAATTATTCCAAGCCTCAGGTGGCGTTATCCAGCATGAGGCTGGGGGCAGGATGACTGCAACCACCCGAGACGTTCAATAATCGCCTTGAAAAGCGTGGCCAGGAGCCTTATTTGCTATTTTGAAACAGAGTCTACTGGGATGCAGGGCTCATACCAGCTTGAATGCATTTAGTTTTACACTCCACATAAGGTGCCCTGATGCAGCAGCAATAGGCGCTGGTCAGGAAATTAAAAGGCAAGGGAGACGGATCCAAGAACTGGCAGCTTTTCCTTTCTGTTCTGTGTTTATTAACACTGGAGCAGCACCAAGCCCATCAAGCTCAGGGCCATTGGCATGTCCCTATGTGAATGCCACCAACCCAGGAAAGGTGGTCACCCTGAAAGGGGATAACACTCATAGACAGTCCTTACCACCTGATACAAAGGCTAAGGGAAGAAACAGAATGGATGCCAATAAGAAAACTGCTGTGTTGTGGCCACTCAGCCCCATGAGCGGGGCTGAAACCATGAGCCCTTCTCCTGTGCACCATCTCAACACCGTGAGCCATCCCAGCTCCCACCCTGGATCCAGCCGGGAAGGAGGTGAGCTCACGACAGGAAGCAGGGATGTGAATATCGCTCGTCAGCGTTAACGTGTTTTAGGACGTGAATATTTATAAGCGAGGGTGCAATATTAAACCCATGCACATCTAAAGTGTCATAGCTGCAATCTAAACAGACGGGTCTGAGTGACGGTGCTCGTGCTCAGCCATCACCGCTCCAGGGGCTCTTCACAGCCCTCATGTGAAGTTTTAAGCAAATATTTGCTTAAAAATCACTCTCTCCCCCTGCTGCAGCTCCCCCTCCCTCTGATCCGCGGTGCCTTTGGCAGCAGATAAACACACAGCATCCCTGTGCACCAAGGGTTAAATCTCTCCCTGTTGCAATCCTCAGGTCCCCAGGATGAATTTCAGCTTCCCACAAAACAACTGCACTCTCAGGAGTCCCATTTATGAAGTGGTACGACTGACAAGGAAATAAAAGCCCATCTCATCCAGGGAAGCAATAACAATAATACTGCCTCCATTTATATCTGATGTTACACTTTTCATCCAAAGCCCTCAAAGCACTTTATGCTCTGAAAAAAAAAAAACCCATCACCACTGTGCTTGTGGATGCTTCTCCAAAATCCTGTGGTCAAACCTGGCCAAACAGCAGCTCTGCCTTTAGCTCCATCCTTCTGGAATCAAAACCATGTGAACAGACCAAGAGCTGAAGCTCGGCGCTATTGCCAGGCTGCTGCCAAGAAAAACTACAGTGAGAATGACCAAATTAGGCAATTATTTCTGTATATTTTAACTACCCCTTACTCCAAAGTGCCTGGGGAGGTATTTTCACGTGCACACGACCTTGTCTTGCTTGAGGGAGATGCAGATAAACAAATCATTGCGGCGGTTCTTAATTATATTTATATCTCATCTATAAAAATGTCAATTATGACTTCAGAGGTCAACTCCAAACCTGAGGTTTTGGCAGGCACGCAGGATGCAAACGGCTATTTTTCTCCTAGGAAAAGCATCATCCTTTGCGGAGGCACAGACGATATCTCGCTAACAACATCGCTCCTGTCTCTTCCAATAAACACAACCATTATACCGACCGCTTCCACCTGGACAATTACTTTCCTGCAGATGGGGATTGTGCAAACACGAAACACGACCCTCACGTTCCTCCTTGAGAGTGGAGGCACAGGAAGGACGCAGCAAATGCTGTGCTCCCGTGCATGGTGGTATGAGGTGAACGCATCTTTTGGTCTGAATTCGGTGGTTTTAGATCAAACCACATCTCCAGGAGAAGGCAGCTGCAATGCTACATGAGAGTACCAGGAGTCTCCCTGTACAAATCCAAGCCACTTTAAAGCTCTGCCATAATCACTGCCTGTCTTTGGGAGATGTTTTAACCCCTAAGACGTAGGATATTGTTAGTGTCACACAGATAACTCACATTTCTTCGACTTTGTTCAGTTCTAAGATTAAAGGAGTCCAAATCACATGCTGTCACTTCCCTCCCCTGCCATTCCCAACCGTGAGAGAGAGTTAATTGATATGAAAATAACTCTGGGGGCTGTATGGCTTTGAGAAACATATAGTGTTACATTCAATACTGGCAATTACAGCCCGGGGGATTCAGTCACTCAAAATCTTTGTCTTTTTTGCAAGTTCAAGATGTGGGACTGTCACAAAAGGAGAACTTCCAGAGCAGCAACAAGTACATGCTGGTAGAGAGCATCAAAAGCTGTGATCAAGAGCATCCCATTATGATAACTTATCCAATATACCACATTCTCTTGACTCACCTCTGCCCTGATGCTCAACAACTGCAGAGAGAAAGAGGAGAAAAGGGAGTTGCAAAGATTTATCAGGAGATGCTCCACTGCCTGAGCAAAGCTTAGGAAGGGATGAGCCTGCTCCTGGACCCCTCAGTCCAAACGCTCCCATTTGACCCTTCCCTCCTTCCTCCCTCCTCCGAAGCAGCCCACCACATAGGGCTTGATGCAGCAGACAAGGCTCCTGCCTGGGGTCACCCAGCAAAACACAAGGACAATGTGGCCACGCTGTCCTGCTGGTGGCTGTGCTTGGCAGTGAATTGCTGCGCTTTCTGGAGCTGCTTTTCATAATGAAGTTAGAAGGACACCATCATCTTGCCAGGCTCCCTCCAACCCCAAAGATCAATAACTAATGCTGAACTCCAGATTTTATCTACACTTTGCAAGGGTAACTGAATAACACCACCCTCTTTCTTTCCTCTTTCCAATTACTAAATCCTTTCAGGACTGACCCAGTAATTGCCAGCTTATGAAATTTTAGGCAGTGAAGAACGCGATGAAAGTGATCTTCCAGAGTGCTTGGAAAACTTTTGCATGAGGTTGTGCTCCCTGTATAGAAGTGCAGAAGTACAGTACAGGTTACAGAAGCAGAGCATCACCAACACTTCATTTCTAAGAAGAAATGGCATTTTAATTAACCTAACCCAGAGACATATGCCTTATAAGTGCTACTTCACTGTGCTCCGCTAATATAACTAAGCAGCCAAGGTAGAAGGAGAACCCTTCTGAGAAGATGCTGCATCCCATTGAAGCAAAGGATTGTTTTAACTGTAATACTCCCCAAATTAACATCTCCTTAATATTATTTACTCACTTGGAGTACTGTGTGCAGTTCTGGTGTCATCAACATCAAAAGGACACAGAACTGCTGGAACATATCCAGAGGAGGGCCACGAGGATGATCAGGCACTGGAGCACCACAGCATGAAGACAGAATGATAGAGTTGGGGCTGTTCAGCCTGGAGAAGAGAAGGCTGCATGGAGACCTCATAGCAGCCTTCCAGTATCT
>JASSUY010008437.1:0-36434 GCA_032466535.1 Forpus xanthops
TTCCCATTTCCCCGGGACTGGGGAAGAAAGAGGGGGGGGGGTGCACAGAACTGTTTGAGGGGCCTCAAACCACGACAGTTCTTCTTGGCGCCCAACGTGGGGCTCGAACCCACGACCCTGAGATTAAGAGTCTCATGCTCTACCGACTGAGCTAGCCTGTACTCACCTGTCCCTGTTCTTGGTCAGGAGGTTGCGTTCGATGCCCTCCATGAGGTTCTCAAAGCAGAGGTGCATTGCCTGCTGCTTCTCCGGGGGCTGGCTGTTCACTATGCTGTTCCTCAAGTCCGAGAAATACTGGGCAGGACAAGAGAAGGATGGGTTAATTCTCACATAAACCAGCAGGCAACCCTGGCTTTGGGACAGAGCTGTTGCCAGGCTCTTCGGAGGAGGGAGGAAATGCATTCGAGCTCCTCAGGTGACTCCTGGTGTGCTTATCAAAGTTACCAGGATTTCTCAGTGCCAAGGGCTGGACACCTTCCCTCAACACACAACCCGACTGCCCCAGCACCTCTCTGACTTGGTTCTGCTCCCTCCAGCCTCACCCAAGCCCTCAAGCTCCTCCAGCCCTGCTGGGAGCCTGGTGAGATGTTTTACCTTCTCATTGAGCAGTATCAAGCCAAGCAGAGGTCGTGACATTGACCACTGGTTCCTGCAGTCCTCAAAGATGATGATGTTCAGCACTGTTGACAGCATCTGGAAGAAGGAAAGTGAGGTTTTTAATCCAGCCCTTCCATCCCAGCTTTCCTCACCACAGCACTGTGCATCTCAGGAGCAGCGTGGGAGCTCTCAGCACTGTGGGACAGGATGAGGACCTGGAATGCCCATGAAAAGGTGCAGTCCCTTCACTGAAAGCACATGGAAGAGGTGCTGAAGGCTGGCAGTGTCTTTATTTCAGGGGAATTGTCTCATCTTCACTTAAACAAGGCAATGAAGTGCTTCAATGCAGAGAGCAAACGCTCTGGTGCCCTGAGGAGTTTCCCCCAGTCCAGCCACAAGAACTTTAAGGTCTATTCCAGCCTTGTCAGGCACAGGTGCTGGTGCCTGCTCTGCTGTGAGTGCAGGGGTACCACTGAGCTGGCCCAGGGATCTAAACAAACCCTGGCTCCTATTTGTTAAAGCAGTGGAAGAGCACGTGTTCTCTGGCTGAAGGTACATTTCACAGCTTCATTCCTGTCAACCACGAGCACTTCCTGTAACTCTGTTTCTCTTAAAAAAAAAAAAAAAGGGAAAAGCTCTTTTTTTGGCTACTTCCTTTTATATCTGAAATGAAAAAGTGGCATTCCTTGTGCAGGGAGCACAGCCCTGAAGCATGGCACTGAATAAGACCTACGCAAAGATGGAATAGAGGAAAGATGCAATACTAGCAAAAATAACACCTTTCTGCTCCAGAAAAGCCTGGGGGTCTAGAGCAGGGGTCATGCAGCCCCCATATTACATCATGCTAAGACAACTCAGGGCTTCTCAAGGAGCTTCCTGCGCCGTGTCACAAGGTCCAGCACCAACCAGGTCTTTACCTGCTGAATCATCTCTGGGTGCTGCTGCATGATGTGCAGGAAGCGGTCGCTCTCCTGGGTCAGAGGTGTGCTCCTCTTCTTGGTGCTGCGAGACAGTTGCTTGAAGAGATAGGTGACAATGTGGTCCAAACAGGAGCAGCAGCCTGTGCAAACCATGGTGTCTGCCAGAACAGGAAAACAGGGAGGGGTTGGGGCACTGCCAGCATTTTCCCTTGCTCAGATGCACTGGGCAGGCTCCCAGGGAAACATCACCACTCATCTGGGTCCTTCTAGGGGCTTTGCAAACAAGACCCTAACCCTGAACAGGTCAGCAACTTCCTCACTGCTACATCTTCTGATATATTTATATATTCCTCACTGATATTCTTCTAGTGGAAGGTGTCCTTGCCCATGGCAGGGGGGTGAAACTGGATGAGCTTTACGGTCCTTTCCAACACAACCCAGACTGTAATTCCATGATATTAACTACCTCTAATATTCCAGCTTTAACAGAGGTGAAACTCCACCCATTCACAAGATATATCTTCACTTATCTGTTAGCCTGAAATGCTAGCAGATGTATGAAATGCATTCAAAGCAATCCAAAAGATTTCCCCACCTCCAAATCAAAGCCCTAAGAACACCACAGAGAGCAGAAGTAGTTACCTAGTGCAGTGAGACCTTCTGAAATGGAAGAGAGAATGTACATGATCACATGAGGCTCCAGACTGGCTATAAAGTTCATGTGGTCCTGGGTAAGAACTTCCAGCAAGGAATAGTATGACTGGCTGAGCTTGGGATAATCCTGCAGAGAAAGGGAGTGAGAAAGACTTCTAAGCCCTCATCCTAGCTTGTAACCACCAGTTAAGGTGTTCTGCTAGACCCAACCCATTCATTAATCATCTCAGAACTGCTTACTGTATCTCCTGGAAAGAGAACAAATCAACCTCTCACAGCAGAACTGATGGGCCAACACATTTTCCACCCTTCTCCACCACTAAAAGCCTTACAAACAGGCTCAACCACGGTCCAGCAGGTTCTCAATGCTGTTCTATCGAAACATCTCTCCCCGCTGCTCTGCTTGTTTCTAAATGGGGAGTGTGAGTGAGTACATGCCAGTGCTGGAGATGCAGAGATAAGCCTGGCTCCCCAGGTGTCCAAGCAGAGTGCCAGCTCGCATCAGAATCCACATGCAGGGTGCTGTGCTCAGCAGCGGGGCCACAGACTTCTCAGCAGCCCCCACACCAGGGGCCCCATCTCCAAAGGGCAATGGTTTGGCCACTGGTATATTAAATCAACAACCAGCCAAATGTGGTCTGAGAGGTGGCAACAGCTCCTTTCAGATCCTGCTAGGAAGATAAGGCCTGGGAGGAGCATCTGCTGCCTTCTCTCCTCAATATTTTGCCAAGTAGAACTGTGCTGATGGGGCCTCCAAGCTCTGGGGCAAAACAGGTTTCTGTATGAGGTGTGGATCAGAGCAGGACTGTAGGTGGATGTCATCAGCAAGCAGGTTATGTTTTTAATTGCTGAGGCATCCAGATCTCTGCCCACAGGCAAGAACAATCTCTCACTCACAGGAAGTGTTTTACAGATGGAGCAGGAATTACTCTGCTAATTGCCGTGCTGAGCCTCGGAGTGTACCACGCTGCAGAGCTGAGCAGCAGCAGGGCTGCCCGGGGGGGCCTTTGCTGCTGGGGGGTGTTACAGCCTTCACACAGGACCTGCTGCTGCACATCCAGGAGCTGCAGGTTCCTCCTGGCCCCTGCCTAGAGCTGTGCTTCCAGGCAGCAGTATGAATTCACTCCTTTCTGTGATTAAAGTACTCCTTTAATGTGTAATCATCGAAGCCTGCCTTCCCCTGCTAATCATGGGTTCAGCTTACCAGGAGGTCACTGTGAGGGATGGAAAGCAGAAGCTTGATAAAGGTTTGCAAGGCATTGTCCAGTGCATCATCCCCGTACAGACGGAAGACCCCAAAGTTGACGTAGCTCCCGCTCAGTGCAGCCTTCAGCATAGAGAAGCAGATGGAAATCCCCTTGAGCTTCAAGGCATAGACTTGATCCTTTGGGACCTCCCCAAGCGTTAGGATACGATTTCCTGCATGAGCACAGAAGTGGACTCAGTATTTCATCCAAACCCTTTCTCCCTCAGGGAGCAGGGAAAACAAAAAGTGGAGCCATAAGGAATGACCGAGGCGTCAGCAGGAAGCGCCAAAGACTTGCTCCCCCAGCCAAAGGTTATGGAACCCGCTGCAAGTTCAGTGTGGCTCTACTAGGAACCATGGCAGAACACGACCGCATGCCACTTTGCTGTGGGAACAGGAGAGCAGAAGGACAGGCTTGCCCACGTCACCTTGCACACTCACAAGGGGCTCAGCTAGGCTCCTGCTCTTTGCTGCCATTTTCTTCCTCATTTTCCATGGCAAACACCCTGCCCTGCGGCTCACCTGCCTACCCAGCACCTCAAGCAGAAGCATCTCCCTGCATGCATTCAGCAAGCAGGCTGGCAATGCTCCCCAGCCCAGGCTGTCGGAGCTGGCAAGGGCCCCAGACCTCCCTCCCTGAGTAAGCAGAGCATTCAAGGGCAGAGCAAGGCTGCCCAGATCCCCCTGCACACTCACCATATGTAGTTATCATTTTACTTGTTTCTCGGAAGAGCAGGATGCCATTGGGTGAGGACACATCAAACTGCAGCCGTTGGGATCTGATGGAAAGATGACATAAATTGGAGCTTAAACATACCTGGGAGTAAACCCAAAGCTAACACTGGAGCACCTTCACATGCTGCTGTTTGCTGGGGCACTCTCCTCTTAGGGATGCTCCCCAGAGTTCAACAAGGACTTCAGGCAAGGGCCTGTACGGACCCAGACAAGGGGAATGGCTTTAACCTGCCAGAGGGGAGACTGAGATGAGCTCTTGGGCAGAAGCTCTTCCCTGTGAGGGTGCTGAGGCGCTGGCACAGAGTGCCCAGAGAAGCTGTGGCTGCCCCATCCCTGGCCAGCCACAGGTTCAAGGCCAGGTTGGACACAGGGGCTTGGAGCAAGCTGCTCTAGTGGAAGGTGCCCCTGCCCGTGGCAGGAGGTTGGAACTGGATGAGCCTTAAGGTCCTTTCTAACACAAACCATTCTATGATTCCTTGATTCTATGAAAATGCCCTGGTCTGGGAGAGAATCCTGCCGCTTGTTACCAAAGCCAGACAGGACACAAGCACTGAGGGACAGAGCAGCTCTGCTGTCACAGAAGAAAGGGCCTGTATTTCACAGACATTAGGAATATTCCGAGTTAGAGGCTGGAATCCTGTCTTGGCAATAGTCACTTGGCTACTGTACACAAACACAGTCAGCATCTTGGAAGCAGCACTGTAGGGCAGGCTGACTAGCGCCTATTCATAACACAACCAAGAATTCAGAGCTTGGCATTTTATCCCGTGCAGTGACTAGATCTTACAACTGAAGTTCAGAGTGGTGTCCAGTTCACCTCTGGGACAAACAAGTGGATGGATTCCCACAGGACTGTCCTACTGCAGACACCGCTGTCCTGGGGCAAAGTCCCCTGGGATGGAATCTCAAATGACTGTGCCTGAACCTTGTGTCCCTTCCTCCCAGCTGCAACCACAGCCCCTTCCTCTTGGGTTGTGTGCTGCTGGCTGAAGGCCAGAGCAACATCTTGGCAACCTCCTGCCCCCAGCTCAGCCAGCCTGAGTGATGTGAATAGCATCAGAGGTACCTCTCTGCTGGCAACAAGAGCTGATGCTCTAAAGCAAAAATGTTCATCTGGCTGCCAGAAGAACAAGGCTAATTTGAAACACAGGCTTTAAAACTTAACGTGAGCTGCCTGCCTCATCTTGTGCCGCTGTCCTTGCAAGCAGACAGTGAAGGAATCCAGTGCTATTGATCGTGTCTCTGGTCTGAGTCATGAGATCTGAAGCATTCGATTTTCTTCTCTGCTGACACAGAGCCAGTTTTCCCCTGTCCCCCCTTCGCAGCCTTCAGAATATAAATAACCCAAGTACAGAAAACACAGCTGGGCACTGACACCCCCCGAAGGCTGAAGCAGCACAGACACAAATCCCTGCCAGTTTTCAGAGGCAGTAGGTTCATACCTATTATGTACCAGCTCAGCCATCAGTTTGAGGACAGGTGTAGTGCAGGCAGGGTCATGGTACCAGAGCTCAATGGCCCGCTGCAGGATTGGCATGTAGGATGGGTAACTGCAGGGTGAAAGCTAAGGAATGCTGTGGCTTTGCTTGAAGCAAAAAAGGTCATGATTTCTACCAAAAGGCTTATTTTTATGTACTGCACCCATCCCTTCTGAAGCAGCTTATTTGACAGGGTTAAACAGAGATGCTGCTTGCTGGGTTCTACTTTATCACACAAAAAATGAGCATAATTAAAACCAGAAGCTCTTCAGTGTGGTGAAGGAGTTGCAAACACACTTCTTATGCTAGGACAAACAAGAACTAAAAAGGTCTTGAACGAAAGGGAAGCCAGAACCAAAGATGTGTCAGTGCAGACAGCTGACCTTCACCAGCCCTCATGCTCTTTGAGCAGCTATGCTCTCACCAAAAAGACAAGGATACCAACTGCTGTTGGCTTTGGTGAGCAAGAGAAGCAGCTTTTGTTGCTGCCGGGAAGCACACATCCCATTAAAAGCCTTTGTGCTTTGCAGGTCAAATCCCTTTTTATAGGTCTACTCAGAAAAACCTCAACAGCTCAGCTTTGAGCAGACTTCTAGGTCGACTTGGTTACAGACAGACCTATTTCAGGGCTCCGAGACAGGATACTGAATACTATACAAGTGAAGAGAAGCCCAAGTCAGGGTTCAGCAGGAAAAATAGGACATTTGAATGCAGTCAGCCAGAGTTCTCCCCCCTCTGAGGGACAAGAGGACTCAAATTTTAGGGCAATAGAAGGATACATCCATTCAAACAGCATCATGAAGCTGGTCTTGGCATTGAAGGCAAAGGCTATTCCCCTCAAGTCTCTCACCAAGCCAACCAAAGTTCTCTGCATTTCAAAAGAAAAGAGATGTTAAGTTTTAACACACGTATGGATCTCTCCCTCCCTGTCTCCACCAGCCCAGCTCCCTCCATTCCAACAGGAATACAGCTTTTCTGTTCTGGATGCAATCTCAGGTTAGACTTAGTCCTTCCTCTTCAATGCCTTTTCCAGTGCAGTGACAGTACTGTGGTTTTTCGTTGCAAACAGAAAGAAAGCTGGCTTCAACTATGAACTCCACCTGCACCCTAAACAGTACAAGGTGCACTGCTGCTTCCCCATACACTGACAGGAAAGCCCCCATCTCTCCAGCATCTACTTATCTCATTCACAAGAGAGAATGGCTCTCACTCTGCATGAATTACGTGTTCTCTCATGTCTGCCTGAACAGAGAACGTCAAAATCTCTGAGGGAAACTGCAGGGAGAACTTAGGTAACAGGGAAGGTCCTGTCCAACTTACTTTTGCCTCTTGTTCATTGAAAGTATTTGTGCTGAACATCTGTGCCACAGTCTCAAAGGCAGCTGTGAGGGGAAGCATGAACTGCTCGTACTGATCTTCATCTTCCCCTGTAAGAAAGGAAATCGGGTAAGGAGGACGTAAGGAAGGAGGAAGCAGAGTGCACATCCTTGACCCTCAGTCCTGCCTATGTAGAGCTACAGGCAGAGACACACAGACAGAGGTCTATTGATGCCAATATCCAGGTTCTAGATAAGGCTTAGAACAAACTGCCAAATCAGGAAAACACTGGGAACATTAGGAAGGGAAAATTTTGCCCCAATCTTGGTGCCATGTACCTGTGGACTACATGTACCCAATGATGTGGCATCAGACCCACTCCTGAGCTTCTCTCCCCTGCTTTTTCTTATCCCATTTGGCTTTTCTCATTTCCAGCACCCTTTCTGGAAGGAGCTCACAGCAGACCCTGGTATCCAAACCACAGAGTTTTGCTTTGGTTCCCAGGAAGAGACCCCAGTACCTAAATCCACCATGAGAAGACGCCCAAGTGCAGTGTAGAACGTAGTCCGACACCTCATGTCAGTCAGGTTGGACTGATTGTTAATGCCCAGGAAGGAAAAGTGCTCACTCTGCAAGGGGAAGAGAAGAGATAGGTTAAAGGGGAACCACCATCTCAAGTAGGCTCCTGGATTGAAGGCTGAGGAGCCCTCAATTCCCCTGGCTGACTCCCAGCTGATGCAAGGATGAGAAGCAGGGAGGCACAAAAGTACCTTGTTAACTGCATCTGCCAGCCATCTCAGAGAACATACCACCAGAGGGCAACAGGCACCCTGCCGAGCCCACTAGCAAAGCCAGCAGTGCTATCTGTCATCCTTCATCTCGGAACTCCCCAAGACCAGATGAACAAGGAAGGCTTGCTTTGCCTCCAGAGCAGAGAAACAATCTGCTCTCCTTACTTATGGGACCCTTCAAGCATTAAATTGCTGAAAACCCAGTTACTCTGTCCATGTTCTCCATGGAAAGAGTAGCTCCAGATGATGCGCAGTCCGAATGCAGCTTCTGAACACGGGACATGGGACTACTTGCAAAACATCTCCTGGCTCAAGGATTACAGTGCCTGGTGCAATCGATCAATGCAAATGTTCTGGATGTGGTGCTGGGAGTTACATGAGATAACCACATGCACCCAGAGGTGACTTAGAAATGGGACACTGCTGCTGGCTTCAGTTGCTCAGTCTGCCATTCCTGATTTCAATCAGCAGCCCAGATGTGCACTGCAAGCCACAGCACTTCTTCTAAATCAGCACTTTCAGAACGCAAGCAGGAGCAGTGAAATGCTGTTATATTGCGCTTCAAATGGCATGAAGTGCTCACTGCCTGGCTGCAGCAGGACCAGCTGTCTCCTGCATTTCTCTCTGCAAATGGCTCATTCAGTGGAGAGTAGAGATTCCCCGCATTAACAACTTGGGGATGAAAGGTACCACATAATTACAGCCCCTCCAAATGGAACAAAGAGAGATGGAACACAGCTTCCTAGATTATGCATGGTATTCAGTAGGATGGAAACATCTGGGAGACAGGGAAACTTCAGAAGTGAATCCAGGTGTTAAACTGAGGGGATTATCTCAGCTGCAACAGGCAAATGGAGGAGGCTGCTGTGAGACAAAAAGCAGGAGATGGAAGGACTCACCGTGTGATTGTTCAGCATGAACTGTACGGCGCTCAGCTTCACCAGCTTTCTAACACTGCTGTACGTAAACGGGGTGTTAAGGAAGCAGTAGAGGCAGCAGCAAACTTCTTACAATGCCTGCAAAGGCAAACCTGGAAGGGGACTTATGCGTATTATCAAGTATACTCTAGCCTCAATTTGTTTCAAGAGCAACCAAGTTGCAGAAAGCTCTACTGCAGAGACCTGCAGTGACTGTTTTTATTTACCTTGTCAGGAAGAACAAGTAGAAGACCATAAGGCAGAGTGTAACAAATAAAGTGTGGATGGAAAGCTACAAAACAATTATGGTCCAAAGGAAAAAACCTACATTATAGCCATCCACTGCAATTCCACAGCTAGCTTTACAGCAGACATTAGGAACACGTTCTTCCCTGTGAGGGTGCTGAGGTGCTGGCACAGGGTGCCCAGAGAAGCTGTGGCTGCCCCATCCCTGGCAGTGCTCAAGGCCAGTTTGGACAGGACTTGGAGCAACCTGCTCCAGTAGAAGGTGTCCCTGCCCATGGCAGGGGGTTGGAACTGGAAGCGTTTTACAGCCCCTTCCAACACAAACCAGGCTGGGGCTCTATGAGACTAGGTAAGACGTTGACCAAGTACATGCACTCTCACTCTGCTCTTCTCACTACCCAGAAGATGAGATGGGTCAGGAATCTTCCACGTAGAGTGCTCCCATTCCAGCCGAACATCTGGGTCACTCTTTCCCCATCCTGAGGTTCAAGTGCTCTGCACACCCAACAGCTCTTCTAAAAGGATATCCAATGGAGAGGTCATTGAGCAGCTGCAGTGTCTTGGAGGTGATGGGCTCGCACCGACCCCAGTACTTCAAGTTGGTGATGCTAGGAAAGAGGACAACAAGGATGATCAGAGGGGTCTGCTTGGCTTCCCTTGCTGTGCGGCGGATTCTTCAGTTCAAGAGTCACCCGATATCATCAGCTCCACCCTCCACCGAGACCACAGACATCACAAGCCACAAAATATTGGTATAAAATTACTGTACTTACATTTGGTTGACTAGAAAATTATCCTTCAGATAATCTTCACTACTTGGGTCCCAAGCTACACTGGCCCATACCCAGGCCCTTGGAATTCTGTGGCACTCCAGGGCTGGTTTCTGCAGCAAGGGTAAGAGAATTCTGCGGCAGTGACTACATGCAGACGTATGCAATTCTGCACCTGCACCATCCACTGTCAGCTGCAGAATTCTAATAGCCCTTGCTTCTTCCAGGAGAGCCACTTTACCCCTTGGGGACAATGCATCACCCCCATACATGTAAAGATGGGGGTGATGCTGTAGAAGTTGAGGGGGAAGCTAGTGGCTGCACCTCATCAGGCATATGGCACTGGGTGTCAGCACTGGAGCTACTGAATTGGTCCAAAAACACTAATCAAGGCTGCTGAAACCACGACAGAAAGCCAGTGGACAGGTTTGGTCCAGAGGAGAGCTGCCAAGAACAGGCCAAATAGGTGCCTACCAGAGTGGAGGAGCTTTAAGGAAGGACCTGCACTACTCTGGGACTGAACAGCACAGTTTGAAGGAGCAGTCCCCTCCCCATTGAGCTTTCGTGGCTGGTGATTGCCAATAGTCAAGTGATAGGGCATGAATGCTTGAGGCGGTCCCCTCCCTGACTGTGGTTTTACTGAGCAGACACTGCAAAGAGAATCCATTCTCCTGGTGTACAGCTTATTGTGGCGTCTCCACGGTGGATAAATCACTCCTGGACATTGCGTGTGACTCAGGCCCTGACGAAAGCCTGTGTTCTCTTGAGTAACCAGAAGTTACAAGGTTTAGACTGAACAACACTCCCTCATATGCCAGTTTTCCTGGTTACACCTTTAAACAAACCCTGGAATCTCTGATGCCTGCATCAGGAACACTTACATTTTTCCTATGAAGACACTCAGGACCATGGTCTCATCATTCAGCCCGAGGACCTCTGAGAGGCGGCGGTAGAGCTGGAGAGGGGAAACAACACCAATTAAAAGCTGCCAGGAAAACAAGTTCTGATCAAAGGTTGTTCTTCTCTTGTCCTCCTTTTGCAGCACACAAGCCTAGGGGGGTGCACATCCAGGCATTCCCAGACCACAAGCTTCTCTGTGTGTTGACTGATCTGATCCAGACCAATACTCGCCCTCATCACTGCCACGTCTTTGTATCCCTCATCATAGCAGGTTCAGGTACTGTACACAGACACTGGAGCACTTGCTTTGCCTAGGGAAAGGGGATATCACTGTGCTCCTTCATCTGCAGCTTCATGCAGTACCTTAAGTGTATCTGTCTGGAACTCTTAAGCCCCTTGTCACATCACTGCTCCAAAGTCTCTGGAGTGGGGAAGGAAAGTAGTATGTGACCTGAGAGAACCTGATTCTGGAGTGATGATGCTCCTATTCTTTACATGTTCTTTATTTAAAAGAGGTATTTCCATCTCTAAAGAGACACCAAGGCAAAGTCCAGTACATCTACAATTGCCTTGTAATAAGGAGACTGGATATCTGTCTACACTTTGGAGCTGAGGAATCAAGGCACAGAGGCTAAGCTCAGGTTCTTCATAGGTGTATGAGGTGGTGCAACCCACACATTTTCACAGGTATCATTTGAAGTCACAGCAGAAACCCAGCAAGTCATAAAACTGAACACAGGTCTCAAGTTCCAGGTTGCTGTCATAGTCACTGCTCCTTCCTGACACTTACAGAACAGGGTAGCTCAAAACCAGCTCAGAGTTTGCGAAGCTAACACTGGACACGCATCTAAACCACCCGGCACAGCTCTGAGTGTTTGCAGCTACAAAGAGGAGACAATAAATAATGCCACTTGCTCTCGTTTTAAAAGGGCAGCTGTTACTGGACTTTGCCTCACTACAGAGATGCAGCCAAGAGGACTGATTACCTTGGAAGACTTCTGCACCTGATCTCCAATGTAGATCTTGCGGAACTGCTCGAAGAAGCTCAGCATGGCAAGCTCCAGTTTCTCATTCCCTGCCTGTGCCAGGCGAGAGTCCGTCAAGTTCATCAGCTGCAGCACCCTGCAGAGAGGAAAAAAACACCTTGGAGATGGACCAGGGAGAAAGGAGGGATTTCTGCTGTTTCCAGGCTGTGTACAACAGTATCTGTTACCTTCTGTGGGCACTGTGGGTCAAGAACTGATAAAACTGGTAACAAAACTCCCACTAGGGCATATTCCTCTGCAGCACAAGGCCATGATAAGGATTCCATATCTCTTTTAACAGGGATGCTAGGCCTTGGATTTAATTTGCTGCAAAAGTGACTTTCAGGTGCCTTAGAGCACTGACCCATGACTGGTCCAAAGCCACCTGAGCAAAGTGCTCCCCTCACAAGAGCCAGACTCTAAACAAAAACCAGCAACTTCAGCAGCAGCAGCACTGCTGTGACCTGTGCACAGTCAGCAGGCCTGGCTGGCAAGGAAGGGGTGGAGGGATTTTAGGTAACACATATGCATCAGAGCAGGGGAGTAAAAGCAATGAGATTCTTTTAGGCAAGTGCCACAGCACAAAGTGGGAAAAGATAAAACATAAACAGACTTCTCTGAACATCTCTCATATACACTGGCTCTGAAGTAGCTGAAATATATGCAGGGTCTCACCATTTCCCCTTCACTAACTCATCAGCTACAGGGGAAGCCAGGGCTTGACATCCACTGGCTCACCAACAGATCAGCTTCCATACGTTGCCAGTTACATCCTTTTCCTACCCTAGCTTCCAAGTGGAGCAATTTGGCTCTGGAGCAGAAGGCACACAGTGTGACTCAAGGTTGTTCTACATGTTCTCACATCCAAAAAATAAAGCTTGCACTGAGAGGATTTACAATCCCAAAGATCCAGGATGGTTTAGATGATGTGTTAAAGCTATACGAGAACTACAATATTCACAGTGTATTTATGGACAAATCCCACTCTGGATCATTAACTAGGAAAAAGACTTTCCCCCACCCCAGCAAATAACCATCATGCATTCAGTTCTACTTCAATGCATGCAGTTAAGCCTGGTGTAATCCCTCTCTCATATGCTCTTCCCCTCTCATTCTCTTTCTTATGACACACATTTCCCAATTTAGCCAAGCCACAGCAGAAGGCTGCTGAGTGGCTCCAGCCACTGCCCCAGTCTCTTCCTTCAGGATGGCCAATTCCACACTTTCTCAGAGGGGAAGAACATGGTGGCACCTTCAGGAGGGCAATTGTTTTGTGGTCTTCAGTGGTGGTGCAGCTAGAAAAGAGCATCCCTACCGACAGACCAACTCGCCATCCATTGCATCCTGCTCATCTGTGCTGGCAAAGGAGACTCTGCCACCGATCACTGCCCCGATGATATAGACGAGCCACGTCAGGCGCCCTGCAACCAACAGACACATCACAACCAGCACATCACAAAGAGGAAGCTGCATTTTGTTTTGGCAAAGACAGGATTCTGAGGGAGGATCTTTCTGCTTTTGGGCCCATCTATACCCAAATTACTCAATTTTCCACTTGCAGGCATGGCTTTGCTAAAAAGCAAACAAGAACAAGAGGTCTGCCTAGAAGATTTCATTACTTAAAGCTATTCCACTGCAGAAAGCCACTTGTAAAACTGTGTTCAGGGTGTTTCAACATGTGCAGACACCAGGCAGGCAGTGGTTATTCTTTCAAAGTATGTGTGGCTGGTGGAGAAGAAAACCTCATGTGGAGCTTTGCACACACACACAAAGAGAAATCAAGAACTACTGTGCTAGATGAGACAATACTGCTTCAGAAGAAAGAGGAACAGTTTCCACACCTGTGCTGATGCGCCTAACTCCTCCTCGGATGAGGAAGCCAGCTATGTTATCAGAGAAGGGGCATAGCATAGCTAAACTTTAGCCTCCAAATGAACAGTTTCTTTACAACCAGGATTAAGCAATTCCCAAACCAACCAGCCAGGCAAGTACAGAACCTGTGTGCTGAATGCACCCAAAGCTGTGGACATCCTCCTTCATCCTTCAGACACCGGCATCAGCTGAAAACCTCACTCACAGTTACTAATTACCAACAATCAGCTGGAGGTTTCTGTCCCATAATCAGTGGGGTGATTCGAAGGAACACTCCACAACCTGCCTCTGACAAAAGAGGGATGGGGCCAGGCAGTGCTGAGCGCCTCTGGATGGGGGAACATCCTCAGAACTCATCTCTGAAAGCCTGGGGAAGGATGTGCTACATTTCCCCCACAATAAGGAATGAAGTCAGTTGTAGGACAGCAATGTCTTTAGCAGCAATGCTGTGTCTGCCTACAGCCAAAAATATTCTACACCTTATGAGCACCACCCTGCTTGTGACATGTGCCTCCCAGCTTTGGGTGCAGGGCTTTCACCATGAGCGCAGGTTTCTGACATGGTGCTCAGGAGAACAGGCAACCTACTGCAAGCTTACAAGACGCAGTTCTTGAACATGCTTACCTTCTTGTACAGCGACGTCCATGGGACTGGCAGTGGCACTCTGCAGCAGCTCCTGGTAGGACTGGGCTGACTGGTCAAAGAGCTGCACAAGCAGAGCACAGGTCTTCTCGTACTCACACCGGCCAATGGTGGACAGTTGATCTAGCTGCTGCTGTACAAGGCCAGTATCATCCAGTGGATCCTCCAAACCATCCCTAAGCAGCAAGGAAGCAGATTAGAAAAGGACTTAAACGGCAGAGATAGCCTAACCCATATGGAGAAGGACTTGGGGGTGCTGGGTGACAAGAAGTTCCCCATGACCAAGCTTCAGTGTGCGCTGAGACCCCAACACAAGAAGGATGTGAAGCTGTTGGAGCGAGTCCTGAGGAGGCCATCATTACAGCCACCCACTGCAATTCCAGAGTTAGTTTTACATTAGAAATTGGGCATAAGTTCTTCCCTATGAGGGTGCTGAGGTGCTGGCACAGGGTGCCCAGAGAAGCTGTGGCTGCCCCATCCCTGACAGTGTTCAAGGCCAGGTTGGATGAGGCTTGGAGCAAGTTGCTCTAGTGGAAGGTGTCCCTGTCTCTGGCAGGGGTCGGAGCTGGATGAGCTTTAAAGTCCCTTCCACCCCAAACCATTCCAGGTTTCTACGCTAACGTAAGCTTATTTCTATCATGCAGAAGATGCTTTCTCAGCTCTACAATTCCAATGACTTAAGTCTCTGCTTCTGCTATTAGTCAGGATGAAGAACTGCAGCAACCAATACAATCACTTGAACGTAAATCAGCACAGCAGTGGCTCAGGTGCAAAGGCCATTGGGACCTCGGATGAGTAAGCTCTTCTTACATCTTTAACATTCATCCAGATCTTTGAACAGTGTGAAGTGCCAAGAACAAGGTCTCTCACTGGTGGTCTATGTCTAACAAAGCTTCCCATCTTTCTCAGTGTATTACTGCTGTTTCCTCTAAGTACACAAACCTCAACAATAAGTTTATTTCAAACTCCAAAACTAGCTAACCCTGCTGTGAGACACCTAAAAAGGGATCAGGCTGGTCAGGCTTCCTGAGGAGAGGCATTAGTTTACTCCATTTGACCATTTGTCTTCATCAAACAAACACAAGATGGAATTCATCCCACACCACTTCAGGCACTGAGGAGTCCTGTAAGCTGTGCTTACACTCAAAGGGAAAAAAGAGAAGATACTTTTAGGTGTAATTTTGCCATCCTACAGTAGACAGCTAACAATTAAGTCACACTTTGTACACATATGCCTCGCTGCTATGATGGCAGTGTAAATGGTATGCTGCAGATGGATTCTACACATAACCAGAGACCATTCAGATCAATCTCAGCCATTGGAGATTGAGCAAGGTCTCAAAAAGCCCAGCTTAAAATAAACTTAAGGGGCAGAACACGCAGTTTAGGTGAACCAGGCTCAGGAACCAGAACTTCCTGAAGCCATGCCTATTTCTAAACAAGAATTTAGAATGGAAACACACTGGAGCCTGCTGTGTTAGCCTGGTGCTGGCAGGCAGACTGCTGCCATCCCTCTGCTCTGCTTACCTCAGGATGATGTGCACAGACTCCAGCCTGGATGTGATGTAAGCTTTTGTGACTTCTGGGGTGTATGTTTCCAGCATGTGAGGCTCTGTGGCTTTAACATAGGGCACTGACGCAGCCAGGCGCTGCCACAGGCTCAGCAGATAGTGAACGCTGTTTGGGGCAAACTCCCAGTGCTGCAGGAGAAAGAGAGGGCGAGGAAAGCGGGGAGGAGAGGGCGAGGAAAGCGGGGAGGAGAGGGCGAGGAAAGCGGGGAGGAGAGGGCGAGGAAAGCGGGGAGGAGAGGGCGAGGAAAGCAGGGAGGAGAGGGCGAGGAAGACAAGTTATGATCTTGGTTCTTTCACCCAGATTATTTGGACTCATAGCACAGACAAGGCAGTATCTAGAAGCTTTAATATGTGAGTGCCAATGTGAGCAACAAATTGCACACCTGAATGCAATGGGCATTATCAACATCCAGTGGACACTGACACACAATCCTTAGCTCCTGGACCGTGCAGCTGAGCCACAGCCTTTGGTCCCAAACTGCTGTTGAGCTCATGCTGTAATGTGCTGCAAGCAGCTCTCCCCGTTGAATGTACAGCTTAAAGCTGTTTCCCTGATAAATACTAAGATTTAAGAGACAAAGGCATTATGCAACCTACAGCTTCCTTGACCATATTCTGTGCAGAGGTGCAGTTACAAGCTGTATCCACCACTGCAAAACACAGTGGGAATATGGCATGATGTTCATATTACAAGCAACTCCTTCAACTGCATTTTAATAGTGATTGATACATAAGTCTAAAAATAAGTCTTATTTAACAAGCTGTGTTTTTTCCCTCTGCTAGGCTATGGGAAAGCTCTGGAGGCACAGCAGCTCTGCCTTCCCTCACATCCTGCTCCATTCAGGGGGAATACAGAGAATCGTCAGTGCTCCTCCACAGGGTTCTGCCAGAGCCTGTGGGGCTTTGCGGTAAAATAACAGCAAATTACAGGGCAAAGAACAGCCAAGAGGGTTGTGATTTTGTCTGAGAGAAGACGAGGGGCATGAGCACCCCTCGAGGGTGAGTAGAACCACTCCGTACCTGCAGGCTGGTCACGGTGAAGTTGGCAATGAGTCGGATGACCTCAGGGTAGTTCTCCACCTTCACCAGCTCTCCCAGCTGGTAGTTGCTTTTCAACCGGGCCAGCAAACGGCAGAACTCATGGTAGTTGTTTGGGTCTGACAAGCTCTGAGAGAACAAGAGAAGAACTGAGAAACGCTCCCCAGTGCTTGGTGGTCAGCTATAGGAGGTGCAGGGTGATGGTGGAATGGTAAGAAAAGGAAAGAGAGCAGCAAGATGAAGGTGCTGCGGTAATGGCACAGGGTCCCCAAAAAGCTGTGGATGCCCCATCCCTGGCAGTGTTCAAGGCCAGGCTGGACACAGGGGCTTGCAGCAACCTGCTCTAGTGGAGGGTGCCCCTGCTCACGGCAGGGTGCTGGAACTGGATGAGCTTTAAGGTCCTTTCCAACACAAACGAGTCTGGGATTCTATGTTGCTCCCTTCACTGCAGTCCCACAAGTAAGGCACACACATTAGAAAGCATTTTTGGTGAAATAATACGATGCTGAGTAAGCAGTGACCTGATTCCACCGCCTGCACCCGAATACTCACCTGGGGGTTTTCCAGTATTCGTTTAACTCCATCCACGAGATGAGATAAGAACTTTGCTCTCTCTGCGTTGTTGAAGAGGGATCTGCGCACGGAGGCTATCTGCACCAGGCAAGACAAGACCTGGAAGAGGCGAAGAATAAACAAAAAGGAAGGAATCAGAGCACGAAAGTGAACAGCATGTCTCCTTTTGTGCTGAAATGACACAAGGAATCATTTCAGTCTGTTGCTCCTTTGCATGCTCTGGAACAGCTCCTTCTCTTTGCAGTTCTGTGTCATCTGGGTACGTCAAAGGTGTGTTCCAAACTCTGCTCCCAGAAATGCTGGGATTTCTTCACATGGAGAATACAGATTGTATTAGACTGAACATACCCCAGATTGGCAGGGAAAGCTGCTGAACTTAACTCAGACTTGGAGAAGTATCGTTGGAGACAGAATGAAAGGCAGGAATAAAAATAAATGAAGTTGTTCTCAACCCACCCTCTGGAACTGAACTCCAGAGTGAATTCCCAGGGTGCAGCTGCAGTAGTAACAGGGTAGTGAATACGATTTGGATGAGCATCACCAGTTAGCTAGGACTAGCACCCTGCAAGCCTTACCCAGAGGCAAAACCTCATTCCCTCTGAGCAGCTGGGACTGAAAAGTATTTATCAGACAGGGCAACACCTGGCAGGCAGGTCTTTTTTTTTGCCAAGAAGAAATAATCCATCTTTGAGTTCAGTTGTTCTATTGGCCCTTTCATCCAACTGGGACATGGCCTAGTTTGAAAGTGTGGAAGGAGAAATGACATTCATCAGTTGTGCTCCCTACCTACTCGCAGTATGGTTTTAGGATTGAATCTGCAGTGCAGTGGGAATAGCATCCCCTAAAAAGGGGTGGCTGGGAGAGTGAGCAGGCAGGCTCCAGCTATGGAAGGACGAGGAAGGGGGCTGGAAGCAAACAAGGTGCTCTTAGGTCAAATCTAAACCTGCAGATGCATCGAGATACAAGCAGAAGCACTGGATCGTTTGTCGCTATGGCACAGGGCAGTGCCATCAGTGTGGAGGCAGCTGTCTGAAGCCAGCCTAAGGCATTTTAATCACCAGTAGGTTGCCCGGCACACACTTCCTAGCAGTGAGGTCTGCAAGGGAAATAAACAATGAACTTACCAGAGGAGAAAATGAAGGAGGGATGGAATGATAAAGATCAAAAAACAACTGAAGGGTCGAAGAGTCCAAGAATGCTGAAAGAGAACAGAGCATTATACTGAGGACACCTCCATTTACTGCTTTCGATAGGTGTAAAGCTCAGCTTATCAACCACGGCATGTGTACTATCACGTGAAGTACCACTCTAGGAGAACATTCCCAAGGGATTTGACATTTTTACCCAATTTCCTTTCCTAGAAATAAAGTAAACCTCCTGGTACTTGCTGCTAAGGCAAAATTACAGGGAGATATTTTAAGCACACAATCTGTGAAATTGCCTGTAAAGTGACTGGTGAGAACAGCAAGGATGCTGAGAGCAGGTGCCCAGTCACTTGGTACTGCCATTTCTGAAGCAGCCCAACCATTTGCTGTTTCCTCAATTGGCAGGTGGAAGACTGGAAGGGCAGAGGATGTTTTCATAGTTCAAAAGAGCCAGCCTCAACTGAATTGTGTTTGTAATGGCACTAAGGAAAGGCTGGATTTTACATCTGACATCCTGTGTGGTTGCTTACTGCAGTACAGCAAGGGATGGAGGAGGTCACCCTTGCTCTCAGCTGCTGTGGTGTAGATCATAGCCAGCTTACCTGATCTCCAACTGGTTGGGATTTGCACAGTGCAAAGATCATCTGAGGACTCATCTGTTGATGTGCCAATGAAATCAAAGTTCAGGCAGTTGTGTGTGAGCTTAAGCAGCTGCATGAGCAGCCCATGCTGGCTTTCATCGTTCAGGTTCAGGTTCTTCCCAGAAGCCTATAAAAGACACAGGATTACAGAAAGGAAAAAGAAATCAAGGTGACAGCTGAGTCTGAGGCAGTAATTTAACTTGAAACAGGATGTGGCAATCATAAGGATCATACACCACAAGCATCAACCCCAGTGATCACATACTCTCACAGGCAGCATGTGTATTTACATGCTTTATCTTCACAGGAGATGGATAAACAGCACTTTCTTTTTCACTCAGCTTGTACTGCATAGGAGGAAAACTAGCCAGGCTTGCCAGCATGCAATCATGCCACCAGATTCCGGAGATAAGGAAGTTCTTATTAAGGTTAAACACAAGAATACATTTCCTGCCCGTGGAGCACTTCACAGCAGGGAATCCTGTTGCTCCACCTACCCCTCCTATGGAAATGAGTGCATTCACTTCTGCTGCACAGATGATCTGCACAAACCCTGCTCTGGTTACACACAGCCATGGGCAGGGAACACAGGGATACTCTCAAGTAACACAAAGAACAAAATGGACACGAAATGCCAGGTCATTTCACTGCAGCTGAAATGCAGCATTTGGGTCTGGGCTCCAGGGACAGGCCAGCCTGTCTATGCTTTGTATTATCACTCTGTACTTAAACTAAACCAAAAATCCTCAAACTAATAACAAAATAAACCCCAAAACTGCAGTCCTGATCCAGCTCTGGGGCAACAGCACAAGGACCTGGAGTGAGGCCAGAGGAGGCCATGGAGCTGCTGTGAGGGCTGCAGTAGCTCTGCTCTGGAGCCAGGCTGAGAGAGGTGGGCTGGGGCAGCCTGGACAAGAGAAGGCTCCTTAAGGGGAGACCTTAGAGCAGCTCCAGTGCCTGAAGGGGCTGCAGGAAACCTGGAGAGGGGCTTTGGACAAAGGCCTGTAGGGACAGGCCAAGGGGAACAGCTTTAATTGCCAGAGGGGAGACTGACATGACCTCTTAGGCAGAAGAGCCTAAAGCCTGCTACCCAATGTGCAGCCCCAAAAGAGATGCAAATGACAGTCTCCTTACCTGTTTCAGTAAATTGCATGACAGTGTGAAAATATCAAACAAAGATGAATCACGGAAGGAAGAGGCTATTTTCCTGTGCTTGGTCAGTGGATGAGTAGTATCCGCCTGAGCAGAGAGAAAAGCAATGCTTAGACCTGAGGCACAGAGGTGGAATAAGACCAGCAGGACCCAGTGGAGCAATGTTAAGCCCTGGGACATCCAGGTCTTCCTCCCCAGAGTGATGTTACACCAGTTGGCTACTCCAGGGGGATGCACTGTGCAGTGGTTCTTCCATGGATAAAATCACATTGCTGATGACTTTCTATCTCCAATAATCACAGTGCAGCTTCCCTGCACCCTGCCTGACAGCAAGGGTGGGTTTACTCTCAAGTTCATTTCAATCTCTTCCAAAGCAGGATCAACAGCAATTCATTTTAGAAACTCCAACACTGCCTTCTAAAGTGCTCCAAACTCCTGAGAGATCAATCCTACCTGAAGCCCTGGGCAGACACATGGTCAACTCCCAGCAGTGCTAATTCCCCTCCTGAACCTGCACAGATGAGAACAAAACTAGAAGGAGAGCTAACCACTACCAGTCAGTTTGGACTTTGCTGTGTCTATCTCAGCAAGCTCCAGTTCTGGAACTCTCATTGTAGCAGAATAAAAAGGTGAGATGAGATCCAAAAGGCAAATCTACACAAACTGCTTTATACTGAATAGCAAAGTCTCCAGCTGGCTCAGGCAGACACACACAATGTGAAGCTCCACTTTCCTCATGCTTTTATTACTATACCTCCTTTAACCTTAAATATGCACCCTTCTCATCCAACATTGCAGGAGTCTGCAGCTCTAACCACCGCAGACCTCACTTCAATGTAAGAACCATCACAACAACCCCATGGAGGATGCAAATACTCCTGTCTTCTTATACTGCAGGTGAGAAGCCCTGTATCACCCAGCAGCTGGTGGCAGATCAGAACTGAACCTCAGTTTCTCAGGTGCTCTAATGACTGAATTAACATCCCTCACCTCCTGCTATTGGATTTTAGGCTCTTTTAGGAAATGAGCATTATTTCCTCTCTCTGTGCTCACTGCAGATCTCATGTGGGTCTGGGCTCATGGTGAATAAGCATTTCTCTTTCTCTTCACTAGGAGGCCATTGTGTCTTCCACCAGTGAACTGCTGCAGCACAGGGGACACTCAGTACCTCTGGGCAAGACTGTGCAGTACTCACAGGATGAAAACTGAGACTTTCCAACAGTTACCAGCACTCTGCGTTATTTGTTCCAGGAGCTTATGGAACAAGCACCTCAGCAAACACAGCTTGAGGAACTTAAACTGTCATGCAGTGCAGTTGGAAGTTTCACCAGTTACCAAGAAAAGCCTGAAGAGAAGCCCCATGAGGGAGCTTTGGGGTGGGTTTTGCCAAGTACACACACAAGATCACACTGATGAGTGGGCACGTTGGCACATTTATTGTTTTGCAAGTAATGGCAGTTTTAGACTTTCCCAGATGAGTCACTGAATGCAGCCCTGAGCACTGGCTGGCATAGAGCACGTTCAGGAAGGAGCAGTAAACTGTGGCATGTTTGATAACCAAGAGCCTAGCAAGAGACTTCTGATCAGGCTTTAACTTCACTGCTTATTCTAGTATCAACCTGTAGAGACTGGAACTGGGATAGGTGCCAGCTTCTGTGCTGCCCATCTTCCTGCAAGCGGAAGTGTAGCATGGATAAAGATGCTGACACAAACAGCACTGTTTCTAGAGGTCATCAGACTTGCTTCTATCCCTGATGTAAGGAGCTGAAGGACCAGCCTCTGTGGAGATGGAACTGGGATTGTACAAAAGCCTGGGCATGGAAATGGTCATCACAGAAGCTGTGGCTGCCCCATCCCTGGCAGTGCTCACGGTCAGGTTGGACAGGGTTTGCAGCAAGCTGCTCTAGTGGAAGGTGTCCCTGCCTGTGGCAGGGGTTGGAGCTGGAGGAGCTTTAAGATCCCTTCCCACACAAACCAGTCTGGGATTCCATGATTCTATCTCAAATCACATCAAAATATGGGAGAAGATGGAAGATGCCAGTGAAACAAAACAGTTTCTCAGGACAGGAGGTTTCAGCATCTCACAACAGTGACTGGGTAAAAACAACAACAAAACAAAAAAGAACACCACCCAACACAACATCCCCACACCAAAATCCCAACCAACCCCCAACACCACACAGCAGGACACAACAATATGAATGAGAAAATTGGGACACTTACTTCACTGAGGAAGGCTGTAGCACTTACTTGATTAATTTCATTAGTTAGTTGGGACAGGATTGTCACTCCTATGATGCAGTGCTCTACACTATCCTGGAAAGCAAAGGGACAAAGGATGCAGTTAGAAGTGCCGGGGGTAATGCAGCTTCACCAGCATACAAAGACCTTTCTGCTTGGAAGACTTGGAGGCATGCTTGTCTCCAAGTGCTTTATCTTTGTAGTATTGTGACTGGAAAAACCCCATGAGCGACACCAAAAGAGAATTTTAACCATGCTTTTGAAATGCAGGATGTTGTGAGCGATGCAAAGGGGTCTGAAGAGCTGGGTGATAGAAGCTAACAAAACCAGGCTCCTTTTATTTAGCAATCAACCATTTTGTGTGTAGTTCTGTAAAGGTTTGTTTTCCAAAAGTCACTTTCATGTTAGCAGAGGCTCTGTGGGAACTTGAGTACTAAAACAGCCAGATAAACATTCTGGGAAAGAAATCCTCCCATTTCTGAACTCCAGACCTCAAACACCACAAGCAGCAGCTGACCAGGTTTCTCCAGCCACCCTTCTGCCACACAGAGCCCATCTCCCCGTGAAGTGACTCCATTCTCCACAGCCTGCTCAGCCTCTGTCTGCACTGGAGACTCCCAACAAGGGGCCGATTGTGAGCTGAGCCTGTCACAGACACCTTCTCTCTGGGAATGTTAATCCATTTATCAACTGACTGAAGAGAAACAACCTGCGCTGCTCCTTTGCCCCAGTTTCTGTTCTGTAAGTAATAAACGATATTTCCTTTCCCAGCTCTGCCTTGCTTTGCAGATCCCCACTTCAACTTGGCTCTGAGAGAGAAACTGAGGCATATTTAGGCTTGGGACATGGCCACTTCTTTCCTGGACCAGCTCCTGATGACAGTCTCGGTATTTACATGATAATATCTGATAGAAGCCATTGGCAAACCTTGCTGAACCCCAGCTTTAAAATCAAGCGCAGCCTCCTGTACACTAGAGTAGCAATAACAGAAAACCTTCCACCTATACACTCTCTTGGGTTGGGAATGAATCCCTTCCACTGTTGTGGCAGCATATATGTTTATGAACCAAGAGGCTTTTAAAGACAATCTGAAGCAGGAATATGTTTAACATGTTAGTTTTGAGCTACATTTTGTTATGATAACTCAGGTAAATATCAAACACCATTTCCAGGCATGTGTCACCCTTGCAGTAAAGGGGAGCAAGTCAAGCATGGCACATTATTTCCCTCCTAGACAATGAACTCACGTGTTTACCATTTTGCACTCATCAGCAGGGTGTACTGAAGCTTGAAAGAAGAATTGTGCAACTGGAACGCTAGAAGACGGGTCTTAACCACTGCATACTAATGGTGGCATCATCCAGAAATAAACCCCTGCCCCACTGTCATGGGTTCAGCAGCAGCTTCAAGCTGTAAACCACTGACCTGTCCTGCCAGTTGTCAGCTGCTCAGATCTGGCAATGCCTATTCTACCAACAAATGCCCAGATGAAGGGCTGCACAGAGGATACTGAGGCGCTAAACAATAGCTGGAAGAGCACAGACTTGCAAGTGCCACAAGGTGTGTACTGATCTCACTAAGAAAATCTGACCTGTAAAAACCTTGTGACATCTGTGATCACGTTCCTGAAGACATATTCATCCTTCTGACAGTCAAACCAGCCCAATTTTGTGATCCTGGCATACAACTGGATTAGTGCTTGTGTGACAAATGTTGCCAGCTTTGGCCTCGTGGCAAGGTAGTTGAGCACATAGTTCCCTGAAACAGAGAGAAGAAGTATCTGTAGAGGAACACTTGGCAGAAGGGATGGAGATGGTAACAGTGCTTTAGGAAAGCAGTGCAAAAAATAACCAGTAGTGGGTCAGATACAAATATTGACCTATTACTTGTGCCTTTAACGTATGAAAGCTGCAGAACAGATCTGGAACATAGTCAGAGGCAGGTGAGAGTTTTGCCCTACAAACCCTTGACACAGAACTCTCTATACACAGAAATGTTTCTTTCCCTTTTGGGCATCCTGTACCTCAGGATGTCCATACAAAGCCCAGCAGGTTGCAGAAAACCTCCCAGCCATGGTGACAGCCCCCAGGACGTTCCCATTAGTGTGATTAGAAGAACTAAGGCTTGCACTTACGGATATCTATTCGTTGCTCCAATGGTAATGGGTTGTTTGTGCGTGACACAAGCTTGGTAAGGCAGGTAGCTGCCAGCAGCTGGGAGTAGGATGACTGCAAACGGAAAGTGAGAAAGCAACACACAAGGAAGAGTTTACTGCACACGTCAGAAGATGGACAGCAATGTTTGGGTTTAAGCTAATTGCTCTCTGGAAATTTGAGTTTAAAGCTTTCATTTCATTGGTAAATCTCAATACTTTCCATAGCATTTATTCTGTGTGTTTAGAGACACTAAAGTAAATCAAGTTAATGCTTGAAGTGTTTAAAGAAAGAAAGGAAGAGCTTTTGAAAAGCAGAAGAAAACAGACCACTGTAGGCAGGAGTAAACTGCAAGCATCAAACTATACCGAGTTACCTTAAACACCTGCGTGGAAGAGCAAATTTGCCCTCTGAGCCATAGGAGTACATTACTGTGCCTTAAGAAGCATTTGCAACTTCCACTTGAGCACTAAATACTTTCTTTCTCCCAGCACAGCACAGGACTACTGAGCTGTAACTTAAGTCAGACTCAGAGACAATGGTAACCAACAACCTCAAAGTCTGGCTGCACCCAATTGCAGATCACAGCCAGGGAGATGGCAAGCATTCTGCATGCTTGTTTCTGGAATATACATACTGCAGAAAGCTGAATAACCAAGGTGAGGAGATCCAACATTCTCAAGGATAATGGGGATAAAGTCAGATCCAGACTGAACAAAAAAACCCACAACCTTCTGGCAAGGCTCGGAGGGGCAATGGATAACACACAAAATGAAACTGGCCTTAGGAGCTCCCCTAACTGTATATCTACCTAAAACTTGATTTGTGCTCAGGTAAACCAGTCATTAGCTCACACAGAAAAGCTTCAATCAGTTTGGTTTGGACTTCAAATTGGATCAGAAGTTGAATCCTTTGCTGTGTGTACATTTGCTCAGCACGTGCTGATGCAAGGTAAGAACCCAGTGGCCACTTCAAAGAAGAAAGCTGAAAGCGCCAGGCAGGATTTACTGCTGGCATCTCTGACATCCTTTCTGTAACACTAATTCTAAAGCACATGATCTGATTTTCCCTGTGTAAACTGCTGGATTATAAAGACAACACTATAGCAGGGAAACATTCCAATGACACATTCCAGAAGCAGCACTGCTGGGTTTATCCCCTCTGCACCTCTCTTTACACACAGCCTCCAGAGCAGGCAGTGATTCCCACAGTCTTTGAAATACTACTGCCATAATCATGTTTTCAACTTGAAGCTTTCCATGTCTCATGGAAGCCTGGAAGGAATGCAGCAAGGCCACAAGACACCAGACTTGACAACCCTTTGTAGGAACCACTGCAGCAGCAGAAACAGCCATCAGAGCCAGTGCTTTTTTTGGCACAGGCTGCCCATGGATTGAGATACATGAGAGCACAGTAGGTATGGGATATACACACTGCATATCACACCTTGAGGCTGTTTCCCTTATCAATGCCCAAAATACCAAGACAGCCTCTGGACAATTATATTGCTTTACATACACTCCCTCTTTCTAGAAGCAGCTGGCACTTGCTCAGGCAGTCGGGGCTGTTGGTGAACTCAACCAGGGCTTTCTCTGCCTGCAGCCGTGTCGCAGTGTCTGTGGTCTCATAGAGCTGCTTGCACAGGTTCTCTAGCTGGGCTAGGCTCTGGAACACAGGAAAACACAGCTGTTAGAAACAAGAGGGGTTACAGTTTAGTTCTGCAGCAGTTTAACCCGGGTTACGGGGAAGTAGATACATATATACATGTACGAGTTCATGGTTTGCACAAAGGATGGGAAACAAACCTCACCATGTGGCTGCTGGGGTCTGGAAAACCTTTTTACACCTCATTCTGTAACAAATCCCCCTAATCTGGCCAACTGAAGTGAAAAATACCCATCCTCAAGTCCAGCTTTTCTGTCACCCAGTGTTAAATCCCTACAAACTTCATTTATATTCCCTTTGCAGGGCATCATAAGGGAAATTTTCAGCATCCTGGGAAGCTGGAAGGATCTTGCATTAAATCTTCACATGCAAATATCTAAAGCAAAGCAGAGCAAAAGGAGAATGAGATGGAAGCCTTTGGGCAGCACCTCTGTGAACACCTCTGAAGGGAAATAAAACTACCAGGTAGATTCTCTGTGCTCAAGCAACTGGAAAATACTTGCCATAAGCTGTGATCCAGGCAGATGGTTTCCCCCAGTGAAATCCTGGGTGCCCTAATGAAAAAGTGACTTCCCAGATGGATAGAAGTATTCCCTTGGGTTCCTGCTGCTACATTAATGAGCAGGTGATTTCACCTGCTTTAGGGCTCTGTTCTGAGTTTCCAGAGGTGAAGCATTACAAGCTCAGCAGAACATCTGTGCTCTGTATGAAGAGGAAACACTGGCTGCTGGGCTTAGTTTTGGAGGAGAGAGCTCCATGAAGGTGAGTTGCTGACAGGGTCAGTGGCGGATCCACTTCTACACAAGCACAGCAGCTCCATGCCAAAGGCACACACAGGCTTTGGAGGCTTGGATGCTGAGATGATCATGGGATAAGACAGTACCAGAAGAAACACAGGGGGGACCCTTTGCATATTCTCTTACCCTGAACCATATTCCAGAGCTCTGATTTGTTTATTCTTTTAAATAATCACAGAATCCTGGAACGGTTTGGGATGAGGGGAGCTTAAAGCTCATCCAGTTCCAACTGCCTGTCACAGGCAGGGACACCTTCCACTAGAGCTTGCTTTAAGGTCTCTTCCAACCCAACCCTTTCCAAAGCTCTATGATTTTCAGGGCTGGTCTGGAAAGCCGGAGCTCTGCACAAGGGGCAGCAAGGAGGTGGGGATCATTCCCCTACAGCCACTGGGCAATACCTACTCTTCCAAGATAAAAAATACTCTTTCCTGTGATGATTACACAGGGCAGGAGCTCTGCATGCTCTAGATAAGACCCAAAGCATGAGCCAGCAGTGTGTGAAACGGGGAGCCTCTGGCAAAGGCTAGCACTGCGCACATGGGCTACACTGTATAACCAGTGAGGTGAGGAGCAAACCAGCACCGAGGACAACTACCACTGGGCCAACCTGGTGGTTGTTGCTCCTTGGAGAAGGAACAGCTCCTAAAACTCTTTGGAAAAAGAACCGGGCCCTTTGCCCCTCAGGAAGGCAGGAGGTGGCAATGGGAGCTCAGGGGAGCCCGTGGGGATTCCCAAGTGTGGGGTAGCACTTGGGACAGGATTTTGGGAGAAGCACTGAGTCCCAGGAGACAGCTCCAAGTGGCCAATAGCTCCTTCCCTTTCAAATCGCTCTTATCTGCTCCTCACAGGACAGTACTGAAATTCCAGGATTTCCCTACAGCTGCACACACCATATTCCAGCAACACAAACTACCACAACCGAAGTACTTAATGCAACCAAAGATAAATGGACCAAGCAGTGTTTTCTTCCATACATCACACTATAATGGCTAAACAACAACCTGAACCCACCCATCTGGTCATCTCCCAGCCAGGAGCACGTGGCTTCAATTCATACTTAGAAGCCTAAACTGCTGCAGAGCTTCTCATCAAAACCTCCAGGGATGGAAGTTCTGCTGCAGCCCAACGACCTGCAGAGAGCCAGGGGATCCTTCCACCAAAGCCCTGCATGGGCAAAGCTCTGTCCACCACAGGCTGTGCAGTCCAGAGCAGGAATTCCTAATCCAGCCTCCCAGGAACTCTGAATGACATCAAACACTGAAGACATAAGTCTTCTTTCATCAGTGGCACTCCTTGCTCATGGCCTCAGATGTTTGTGCACTGAGAGCAGCTGTAAAGCTCAGAACAGAGAAGTAAAACCCTAACCCATCAATCTCATTTATAGTACAAGCTACAAATAAAGCCCTTCACTGCTCACTGTTTTCCCTGTGGTGAAGACAAACAACGTGTGATCATCTTTAAAATGATAAATACTACAAGGCGAGTAACAGCTACCTAAAAGGAGCCCCGGGGGAAGGCTGCAGAATCGATCCTATATTACACGGTCGCTTAAGCACTGCTCTTCCCATCCAAGGGCTGCAGTAAGCTCTGGGCAGGTTTAGTTCAATAGAGTTTGACTTGGCCACACTGAGAGTTCCCATTTCAGAACACTGAGGAAACATACACTGGTGTGCTTGAGATGGCAGTGGCAGACAGTGAGCGGGAGCCAAGAACCAGCCCTGACTGCTCAGGGGGAGCCGTTAAGCAACAACCCCATAGATTCAGCATCTGCACTGGAGTGTTCTGGCTTAACAAGATCTATCCAAACTTTGCTGCTGGTGGTGGTTCTTATATCCTAAAGGATGTGTATGTAGATCCTCCAGGCACACATTGTTTCCAAGACATTCCCTTCCTCCTGCCTTATGGTTACTGACTCCCTGAGCCAGAGATCCTGCAACATGTTTAATATAGTTATTTTTGTCCCAAGCACATTCATCCATTTTAATATCCCCCGATTCCCCCATATGTTGGAATCAAAGCCAGGCTCCACAAGCACCGGGGCAGGCAATGAGGGATTTATGTCCCTGCTCACTATGGGCACACAGCAGCCCCAGCAGTACTTACCCTTGCACCTCCAGGATGTGGCATCCCAGTGGTGGGAAGAGACCATGACCCATTTTTCCTTTGCCTTGAACACTTTATGCCTGAGAAATATTTATTATAGGAGAGGTGCTGGAGCAGCTCTGCTCTGGAGCCAGGCTGAGAGAGCAGGGCTGGTTCAGCCTGGAAAAGAGAAGGCTCCTTAAGAGCAGCTCCAAAAAACCTGGAGAGGGGCTTTAATCAAGGGCCTGTAGGGACAGGCCAAAGGGAATGGCTTTAACCTGCCAGAGGGGAGACTAAGATGAGCTCTTAGGCAGAAGCTTTTCCCTGTGAGGGTGCTGAGGCACTGGCACAGGGTGCCCAGAGAAGCTGTGGCTGCCCCATTGCTCTGGCAGGGGGTTGGAACTGAATGAGCTTTAAGGTCCCTTCCAACCCAAACCATCCCAAGACTCTGTGGACAGATACAATGGCCCAAGGCATAAGCTTCTGGAGTCAGCAGGGATTAGAGCGCTGAGGGAAACCTCTGCTTGAGGAAAAATGACATTGAAACACATCCTCTTGTCTTAATTCAGTAAATCAGGGTTGAAGTTTGCTCATTTCTGGAGCAATAAAACACACCCCGCTTTGAAGAAACAGTCTCTACACCATGACAGATCTCTACTAAACTCAAGACATCCATTCCTGAGTTCAATCCCCACTGATAAGCAGTCATGAGATCCCTGTGAAGTGATACCTGGGAAGGGAGGAACTCCTGAATTCTACCCCAAGCAAGGCCTTTCTCACAGTGGGAAGACTAGGCAGGGCCCTGAGCAAGGAGAGCAGCACAATCCACCTGCTAACTGCAGCAAGGAGGTTCTCCTCAACATCTGAGGATACATAAGGAGAAGCTGGAGCAGCACCAACACCTTTGCTCCAACAATGGGAGCATGAGTCACTCCTGGCTTTCTTTACTTTTTCACTTAACATGCCACAGCTAATACCCTGCTGCAGTGTTCCATGGATGTTTCTGAGCTGCTCATTAACATCGTTTCTCTGTTGGTAGCTGCATCTCTCACCATATGAACTATTAAAGCTACTCCAGGACTGCTCAAACTTACCCCCCCCCCCGAAACAGCAAAAGGAACCAAGCAAAATCCCCTTCAGCTAATTGGTGAAACCAGTGTCAGGCACAGACATTATCGAGTGCCAGAGGAGAAACAACAGAACTGGCATTTGCTAGTACAATGTCCTTGGACTCTTAACTCCTGTGATCACTGTGTTCACAAACCCTCTGAACGGGCGACACAAGGGCAGTTTTCCAAGAGGAATTCAACCAAAATACTCTGCTGCTACAGCAGCAACACCCTTGTCCAAGGGGAACACAGGAAATGGAGAACACTTCAGTCAGGCTGATGGGCACTGGAATGAGCCATGTAAAAGGTGCACTGAAGTGCCAGACATCACAGAGAATGCCACTACAGGACAGACATAAATGCTTTCCAGATGGAGAGTTTTGAGTCCACAGGGTACACCATGGAATAGTTTGGTTTGGAAAGGACCTTAAAGCTCATTTAGTACCAACCCCTGCCATGGGCAGAAACACCTTCCACTAGAGCAGCTTGCTCCAAGCCCCATCCAAGCTGGTACATGGATGCAGAATAACAGATTAAAAGGA
Source organism: Forpus xanthops (assembly GCA_032466535.1). Classification (NCBI taxonomy): domain Eukaryota; kingdom Metazoa; phylum Chordata; class Aves; order Psittaciformes; family Psittacidae; genus Forpus; species Forpus xanthops. The sequence goes on from JASSUY010008437.1 coordinate 30,820, forward strand.
TGGGAAGGAGTTAAGGATGACCCTGAAGTGGGTGTATTTAGCAGAAAAACAGAGGCTATTTCTTTTCTAAAGTGACCTTACAACATGAGAACACACAGAGTCTGCTGGAAATCCTGCTACAAGAGAGCAGAAGTTCTGCATTACAAGAAATCAAATTAAGATGCTACTCAAGATAGCGTCTTCACCAGGCAGGTAAGGACACAATTTGCCTGTCAGATTCTTGTAAATACCTTCTGTTTGATTTGCTTGCTCCATTTTCTTATTCTTGTGTTATTCATAAATTACACCAGAATATGGAACAGTACATTAAAAGCTTTAATTTGAAAACTTCAGCTCAGAACCCACAATTACACTTTAAACTACGCAAGTGCTGTGAGCAGAGAGCTTTTATGCTATACCTACAGCCTGAATGATCTCAAGCGAGGGGAGAAGGCAATTGACAATAGGTGAAACGTGGTTTTCTCTTCCAGTGCTAAAGGACAACTTTTTGCTTTGGAGCTGGGTGTTGATTTACGCATGGAAAGCACGAGGTGAGCCCTGCTCAGCCAGCAAACAGCAGAATGTTAAACCAGTGCAATACACCACATGCAGCAGCGTCCTGGCTCGATGCTCTCCTCTACCCACCTGCAGCATGAACAAAACTGCAGAACACACATCCCAGAGCAGCTACAGACAACAGAACACATCTCACAGTGCACTCACTAGGCAACTGCACCCAAAACCAGGTTAAATTGACAAAGAGTTGCTAAAAATGACTTCTTGTTCACAGCACTCCATTGTGGGGTGTTAATGCTCTGAAGTGCAGCACATATTCCAGCCTGGAGAACTACTGCTTTCCAGAGCAGGACAACAGGCAAGGGGAGAAGGAAGACAAGGATCAGACTATCAAAGCACATTTATAATGGAGATCTTACATCACCTGACATTCAAAGTCTGCCACCAGTAAGATGGCAAGCACCAGAGCGTGAAGCTGAGGTTTTAGCCTGACCACACCAGGGCAACAAGCTTCCCACTGGCAACCCGTGACCAGAGTTAGCAGAGACCATGAACAAACTGCACCTTTTGTCCGTAACGACAATCAAACCCAAAATGTCAAGCTTCTGCTGAGGTATTTTCTGGGTGGTTTAGCAGCTATCTTCCAACAGCATCTTTTATTACTTTGGTAGAACTCACCCAAACATCCTGTCCCTGTAGGGACAGGCCAGGGAGAATGGCTTTAACCTGCCAGAGGGAGACCGAGATGAGCTTGTAGGCAGAAACTCTTCCCTGTGAGGTGCTGAGGCGCTGGCACAGGCTCAAACTCCCCTCCAAGGTTTAAGTCCTGTATTCCTTGCAAAGTCAGTAACAGGGATAACCCAGAGCAAGCCAGAAAGGATCTACAACCTGCTGGATACCCCCTCAGTGGGCTCTGCCACCAGGCTCTGCCAGTTGCATGAGCAAAGGAAGAACAAATTCCTTCTTGCAAATCAAAGCTGCAGCTGCACAGTGTGCAAGGGCAGGCCGCACCAGCGCTGCTACTGCACACCAAGCCAAAGATGCTACAGAACTATGTTGGTTCAAATAAATGTAACCTCAGACACAGATAACACTCTTAAAAACCCATGTAGAGTCTTGCAGCTAAGGCACATGACTGGAAAGCATCACAAACCATTCATAATAGCCACCTGCAAACCACAGCTGAGAAGCAGGAAGACAAGACTTACAAATTTGCTAGTGATTTTAAGCAGTAAATGTAACTTCTTGAGCTTTGCTTCAGCAGACCTGAGCCCTACAGACTCACAAAGCACCACTGCACTGCCCAAACCAAGAGCACCACAGCATTATTAAGAGTAATAAGGTTCTTGAGCTACAGAGCATCCAGTGTTCTCTTAAAATGATTAAAATGAACAAATCCCCCTTAATTGTATTAGTGTTGGCTCCGTGAAGGAACACAGCTTGATTGCTAACAGAGAGAGAGACAAGGCATCTGAGAGCAGGCTCCCAGCCTGACCTGGCCACTCTCCTGCCCTTATTTTCCTGCTGTGGCAGCACCCAGTGCACACCAATCCAAGCTTTGGCTTTCCTCTGTGCTACAGAAGGGGCTTTGAGATGAGCTGCTGCAGATGGGAATGCAACCTAAACACAGAGTAACTCCAACTCACTGAATCCAGTGACAAAGCCTCTCCCAGGTCAGGGTTTCATCCTGAGCCTGTCTCTCAGCAGGCTGCTGCTGATTGTGAATACCCATAACCAAGCCAACACCTTCTTCTTTCCCATCTGGGATGCTTCAGAGCACCATCCTCTGGAGCAGAAGCACTGCTGTCACGCCGAGGTATGCGTGGGACACCTGGTCTGCTACCTAAGGCCCCTCTGAAGTACTCTCCAGGTGCTGGCTGCTGGCCATGAAGTCCCCAGAGATCCACTTTTCTTACGCTGAACTCTGGCTGCCAAGATGCTGAGATAGTGAAGTGCAACTGTACACCTCTGAAACCCAACTCCCAACACACCTCCGGCTGGAATTCTGCACTGAGCATCCCAACAGAGCACATTAAAACAAGCACAAAACTTTAAATAATAATGATAAAAAAGGAGCCTAATTTGTAAAAGAAATGCTGCCAGCTCTACTTTTAGGCAAACCAGTGTTTACACCTTCCCAGGTCCAGAGTGTTCCCTTGGGCTACTCCGAGATCAACCCAAGTCCTGAATAAGAGCTTTCAGTAAGTCCAATGACATGAAGAAGGTAAAAATAAACAGAAAAGTGTTCTAAACAATCTGTATTTGGCAGCAAGTGCAAGGGTCTGGAGATCTCAACTGGGAAACATGCAACCTGCACTCCAGGGTTCCCTCTGCAGCAAGTTGGATGTTAAGAGATTCCTAGAGACAGCTCTGAGCTTGTGCCTAAGCCAAACCAACATCCTTTAGAATACAGAAACAGAGGGAAAACATCTTTGGGTCCTAGGAAGGATGGAGAATGGACTGCTGTAGGAAATGGTCTCAAAAGCCAACACATAGTGGATGGGACATCCAAATATAATTTTATATGATGCTTTTTCCACAACTGTACTGGGATGAAGGAAGTTACTTCTGTCTGCAGCCCACCCGGTTCAGCTGGAGGTCCAACAGAGAGAAACACTCAGCCCCAAACCTAGAATCACACAGCGTGGAAACACACAAAGAGGTTCAATTTCCTACTTAGATGTAGATCTCTTATTGTCCTATGACAAGCAGCCACTCACTACCCCAACTACTTTCGTTTCAGGGCAAGCTGCTGCAGTAACAGACGTAGAAGCAACACCAATTTTTCATCAGTGCAATGATCTTTTCAAAATTCAAGCCAAAGGAAATATTCCAAGTCACAGTGTCCTACAGCAAACCTTCTCCCCCAGGAACATGCACGGTCAGTAAGTGCATCCTGGGCGACAGCAGCAACGTGGAAAACATCTATGGCGCTGGGGAAGAGGAAGAAAACCAAGGATGGCATAAAGCTGTTTCCAAGAGCAGGAAGTAAAAAGGGAAGGGGATTCCTGTTTGCCTACAAAGCTCATTGCAGCGACATCCTCACTGCTCTTGCTGTACTCTAAGTGATGCTAGACAAGACTTGGAACACAGATTAATTCAAGGCAAGGTGGTAGGAGCTTTTTGAGGAGTGGAAAAATTGGTGGGGAGCAGTTTGCTTTCAGACCACAAGACCCCTTTTCAGGCACACAAAATCATCTGATTCTTTCTACTCCTGCCTCAGGATCACTGCAGCCTTTGTCTCCAGACACTGAACAGTTCCCCCTCGAAGGGTTCCTCACCACAATTGCCACCAACAGAACTGGGGGCTCACTCTCTGTTTGCAGAACAGGCTTTAAAGACAAGAACATGATATTCTATTCCATTACAGCCTTTGAAGTTTGGCTATATCCCTACTGCTGCTTCATATTGTAAAGTAAATAACTTCAGCACGGATAAAGTCTATAAAAAATGGGCTTGTGCTTGACCACATATCAGCACAGCAGGTATAATACCAGAAGCTCCACTGGGAGCATGCAACACCCAAAGCAAAGCCCTCACAAAGCAGCAGCGAGACTTCACAAACCTGCTGAACTCTGCACAGCCTCTGAAAGCTGATATTTATTTACAAATCTCTGCTGCCATTAAGCCCAGGCCCAACTCCCAAAGCACATGCCATAAACCAAGTCTCTCAATTATTCACACCGAGAGCCAACATCTCCCCATGGCACTGAATAACTCAAGAATCTCTGTTCAATAAACACGATGCCTAATGGGGCAACTCAGCTCAAGGCATGTCCCAGAGATGGGTGTTTCAGGTTATGGGAAGACATCTCATCACAGAATCAATGTATTAATGCAAAGCACAACCTCCGCCAGCCACAAAAACCCACAGTGAATTTTGAAGGGGACCTCACAGCAGCTCTGAAGGAGCTTTTGCCTGGGGTAGAGAAGAGACAGTGAAAAGCCAGCAAACCGCACCCCGATAGCACCCAAGCATCCTGTCAGCGCTGGTTGTCCCATATAGGAACTGTCCCCACCTGCAGGTGCTTTGACTGTATTTGCGAATCAGTTTCCCCCTGAGTGAAACACCTCCCAGGCTCCTGCTGTTACACTTTAACCAGGGGAACACCATCACTGGAGCCCTGTTCTTCCAGCTCCAACTTCCATTTGCTCCAGTCCACACTTAACAAAGGAAATTATGAAGGACGTGGGGTTCTAAAGCAACAAGAGCAGCTGCTTTATGTGCTTTTGGGGTCAAGCTCCCCAGCTGAGCTGTAAAAGTAGGGCTCAACCAATTGGGAGTTTCTTGAGGAGACTGAGAGCCTGGGAATTGCTTTGATAATGCAGCAATTCCTCTCCTCCCCTGAGATCGCCCAAGAGACATTTGCCAGACAACCTGAGCGCGCCCAGCTCCATCCTCGGTTAATAAACTGCTCACCCTTGTGGTTCGCGAGGGGATCATGTGAAAAAATATATGGATTTAAAAGTTGCAGAGCTAACATGTACCCGGGTAGAGCCGGGTTCCTGCACACAGCAAACCCCAAACCGTGCGCAAGGCTCCTCCACCTGGGCCTGGTTCCACACCGACCCTCCGCGGGTTCTGCCACCGCACCAAGCAAATCCGGCTGCTTAAAGCCACCGTCACCTATATTCGCCTCTCCGCTCCTCTGCACGCACCGGGAGCTTGTTTCTAACGTCCATCAAAGCGCTTTACTCAAGAACCAAGTCTCCTTTGCTGCTGGAAAACAACCCAGAAGGGAAAGAGGCGAAGCGCAACCCTGGGGGGACGGATGGCGGCTGCAGAACACCGGGAACGGGGCGGCAGAACGGGCAGTGGCCGTTCGCTTCCATGGCGGGAGGCGCCCGACTTTCCCTCCTCCAAAGCTCTGCGACAGCGCTCGGAAACCCCGCGGCGGCGGCAGCGAGGCAAAGGCCGCTCTGCCGGTAACAGCGGCGGCTGCAGCCCCGGGAGCCGCCTTCCGCTACGGGAAGGCCGGGCTGGAGAAACCAAAGCCCGGCGGCCTCTGGAGCTCACCGGTTACTGCGGGGTGGCGGAGACCGGGAGCCACCGCACTGCGGGGCCTACGGGCCTGCTGCCTCCGCCAGGCCGGGCCGCACCGGGCCCAGCGGCGCCGCCG
>JASSUY010008438.1:0-78593 GCA_032466535.1 Forpus xanthops
CTTTTTTATGTTGAGGACACCAGAACTGCACACAATATTCCAAGTGAGGTCTCACGAGAGCAGAGTAGAGGGGCAGGTTTGCTTCTCAGGCTGGAAACTGAAGTGGAGCAACTGGATGTTCTTCCCACGCCTGAGACTGCAGTGTAGAGACACCGGGCACTGCACTTGCATACACGTTCCCCAGTGGCCGTTACTCTTATGTGCTCATTTACATTTTTGGATGCATTTTCTTCCCAGAAGTGCTAAGCACAAGGTATTTCCATTGTCTGCAGGCTTACTGCTAACCACTGCTGCAGAACAGGCTTTGGAAACCAAAGCTGACAACCATGAAGTTGATTATTCAGAATTACTGGTCAATTTGGAGACTCGTGCCTGCAATACTTGCTTGGTTCCTCTCATGTTTCTCTACCTCCCAGGGCCATAGAGGAAAGTAAAATGATTTAAGTGCTTTGTGGTTCTCAGAGCACCAGACTGTTTTGGAACTGAAGTGATGCAAATGCTTTCAACTGGCCTTCTGCTCTGGGCTGAGTTTCAGTGTTTTGTGCCTATTGCGAAAAGATAATTTTTTAGTGCTCTCCCATGCTTGGTTTCGGGAACCCACAGCTCTGTGCACATGCTGCATCCAAATATTCTGCAAATCACTGAGAAATCCAAATTATCATTCAGAGATAGCATGAACTGATTTTTGGATAGCTGCCACTGGTTTCACTGGAAGCTGTAAGTGATATTGTGACAAATCAGGACAAGGAGGCTGCTGACACATTTTACACCTGAACACACAGAGGCTTCTTTCTGCGAGTCTCAGGCTCAAGACACTTCTATCTCCACACTGAGCACAAGTCGTGACTGATTACAGTCACCCAAGGCCAGGCTTGAGCAGAGCCTGGAGCCAAACTTCCAAAAGCTGGCCTGTATTATGGAAAACCCACCCACCCAGCCAGCCCTCAACGTCATTTAGGCACTGAGATGAAAGCCAGATTAGCAGAACTGCTGAGCACCCACAGCATCCACATACGGTCAAGTTTTCAAATGAGCATGGCACAAAATGCCTTGAGATCTTCTTTAAACCACAGCCTGACAGGTCCCTCAAGGTCGGCCTCTTCAAAATGCCTGGTTTATGCTTCTGAAAGTCTTGCACTGGGCAGAACGGGCTCTGAATAGTTTTCCCAGAGGACCCACAGCACTACAAACCAAATCCAAAGCAAGGGATGTATAAAGCTCACTCAAAACTAGTTCCACAGACAAAACTCTTAGAGGACATATGGAAACGTTAGGTTGCACCTAATTTCCATACAGTCAGGGGTATTAATGAGAACAGATAGATAATTGCTCAAAGGGGCCACAGTTATCATTTAAACTGTTCAAACACCCTTAATAACTGACATGTGCAGGCTACCAGCCACCATATCAGCTGACATGCACGTGCTTCCTTGTCCAGTATTTCTGCAGCTTCATGCTCAAGAAGGGCTGCTCAGAATCAGTAACCCATAAACTTATACTTTCACATGTGCCCTGCAGTCAAAATTCCAACAGTCATTCTTAAAATCAGCCTCAGGTGAGGCAGGAACATGCAAACTCATAAGGTCTTCATACCAACAAAGCAGAAAGCTCTTCTTTCTGCACCAACTTAAATCTCCAAAATCACTGCTATTGGTCTCGATTGTGAGAGTGTAAGATGCATTCCCTGAAATATGGAGTACACACACATACAGCTGCAGTGGGAAGTGGAAAAAGAGCTTTCCAGTTCCCATTTGAGGTTTAATTGCTGCTGTGTTTTATAGAAGAAAAGGAAAACTGAAGACAGGGCTAAACATTAGCTGTACTTCCCAAATCCCCTGCCCCAGCTAAAGCAAGGGCAAGTTCAAATGCACAGCACATCATCTGCAGCACCTGCAGAATGAGCCTGATCCCAATGCCACATTTCAAAAATCAGACACCCTATGTGGTTACAGCTCTAATTTGAGCCCATTTTAATAGCTTGAGAGAGTCTGGTCCAAATCAAGCTGAGTAAAGGTCTGTGCCACCTCACAGGCTCATTCAAGCTGAAGCAACACTATGGATTTCTATGTACCTTGCTGATTGAACACATTCTTGTGCAAAAAGTGGCAATCATTGAATATATCATGTACAATGACATTGAGGAGGGCATTGTTCTCTACTCTGCTCAATGGACTTTGCTGGAACAGCTATTTCATATCTTGGATCCATTTATCATTGCCACCAAAGGAGCCAGTGCTGCTGAAATGCCAGCGCTGAACAAAGTGATTCTACTCATCTGTCTGCTGAAAAGAAATCTGAAGAAAATGAGGAAAACCCAGACCTAAGCCATGTTCACACTGACATTTACAATATTCTTGTCCATCTATCCACCAATGACAAACTGACAGCCCTGGAAAGGGCAAAGATGATATTTTAGCTATACAATTAGACCTCTGCTTCCAAGAAAAAAGGATAAAAATACCATCTCCTAGATGAAAGGAGACACAGACAGGGAATAAATGGGCAATTTTCTAATTGATGAAATGGAGACAGGCAGAGTCACAAAGAAACTAAGAGCAAGGATTTCACTTCTTTTCTTTCCCATCCCTGTCTCTGCCTGCAAGTAGCATTCAGCATGGAGCTCCTTGACGAGGAATCTTCTATCTAGCATCCCACAAATTGGTTAACATCACATTCTGCTTAGCAATTCTTTGCCATTATCCACAGCGATTCACTGTAAGGAATGACTCTGAAACAGAGATGGTCTGAGAAGTTTGAAGTCTGCTTTCTCAAAAGCTAAAATTATGGATTATTCACAGAAAAGTCCCATTTTACACAAATTACCTTAGTCTGGACAAAAGATTGCAACGTTGACCTTTAATCTGAATTCCATTTTATCCAAACTACTTCACTTCAGATGAAACCTATCAGTTTTGGACATTTAAAGTTACCTTGGTCCCTTACAGAAGAAGTATTCAGAACTTAGAACCACTTTCAGCTATAACTCCCTCTAATTCCTCACTCTGAGGACTTTCGTGATTGTTTCTCATAGCAAAACTACACAATTAGTGTCTCCTTCCACCTCCCACAATAACAAAACAATGGTTTGATAAGGAAGAGCTACATTTTGAGTATTAATGCAAACATCACATCACCATCCGTGATAAAGATGATCCACATTATATTTACATAGGAGGTGAATATAACCTTGGCAACTGATGGGTAGTATACCTACTCCTGGTAGACTACAGGGAGCCTATTTGTAAAGTAAAGGGGGATTTCACTCCAGAAAGACAGCTAACTCTGAGTCCTATTTTGAGGTTTGATTCTGTTGTGTCAGTCCCTGCATAGCCAGGGACTGACACAGTGATGAGAAGCTGTGGCTGCCCCATCCCTGGCAGTGTTCAAGGCCAGGTTGAATGGGGCTTGGAGCAACCTGCTCCAGTGGAAGGTGTCCCTGCCTGTTGGAACTGGATGAGCTTTAAGATCCCTTCCAATACAAACTGTTCTATGGTTCTATGATGGTATATCACTTGGAGGGGAAGGCTTGTAGCTATGTGTGGATGAGAGAGGCTGGGATGGAGTAGGGCCTGCCCAAGGGCTGTCAGGGACAGAGCTGCAGCCCAGACTCCTGGCTATCTGCCTGGAGCTTGGTTTCACCCATGTGAAACACACTATTGACAGCCTGGGACACTCCAGGCACAGCCCCAGTGAAGGATGAAGAGAAACCAGCCCTGTAAGAAGCACATTTTCCTTTTCTCCCTAGGAAACTGAGCTGAGAGCGCTAAGTTATTGCAGTTCTTGGGAAAGTGCAACTTCTGTCGCCCCATTATTGCTCCCGATGGCTTCTTTATGGTGTCATTGCTCAATGATCCCACAAGTGCTTAAGGCCCAATCCAGCCATCCCCAAAGAACAGGACAATGGTCCCACTGATGTCAGCGAAGATTAAACGGGCTCTCCAGATGTACCATTAGAAAGCTAACGATGCCACGAGTTTCTCAGCTCAGCATCTTCAGAAAGTGCCTGCCGCAAGTCAGGCATCCAAATTCCACTATCTAACTGGGTACCAAGCAGCTGTTGGCCACGTACACAACCAGATCTTAATTTTAGGAAGTAATTCTCTTCTATAATTGGAAGATGAACTCCCTGCCTCAGTTCCTCAATCCTGTATATGGAAAAATGAATACATGCCTTTGCTTCTGGGATGCTAAATACGCATTTGCTGCCTCCTTACCTGCCTTTCTGACTGTAGACAATTTGCAGCACATGATGTTATTTTTAGCATCCTCTCAACGGATGACGACAAGGCACAGTGTGTAGTGTCACTGTTAGCATGAATACTTTGTCAGGGTTCAAAAAATAAGTAAGAGTAAATAACAGTAAGAATGTGCACTTATACTGGTGGACTAAGTCAATAGCAAAGACTTAAACTAATTGGTGTTTAATGAAGTCAGTGCCTAATACTGCATTAGCCACTGTATCTGTATGAGAAAAGATTCCTATTTTTCAGAATTCCTGGTCTTAGCTCGAGAGTTCAGTTTGGAATTTGAGTCTTCCTTGTACTTACAAGCTAATGAAATCAAAATATCCTGATGGACAAGAAGCAAAGCATGTTACGGGTTAAAATAATACAAGAATCTATTTTTTTCCACTGTGTTGTGATCCATAAAAATCACCCTGAGCCTTTCCTCTTTCTTCTCTGCCTGTGAAGCCAATTGCTTTGATTGCAGTGATATGAGCTTGCTGAAATGACTTGCCCTTGCTTGTGAAGCAAATGGAACATGCTAATAGAACTTATCGCATTACCGGATGCAAAAGTGCCATAGCTCATTACTTTAAGATAAAAGGATATCATTGCAGACGGGAAGCAGAATTGACTTTCTGAGGCCCGACTTGATGATGATTTAATCAACTGCTCTCTTTCACTTCTCATCTCTGCGCCTGTCGGTTTCACAGGTGCTGTTAAATGAGACACTCAGAAAGTGAGCGGAGGGAAAGAAATTGCTGTCATTACTTTTCAAGAAAGGAGGTATGCAAATTTTCGACAGAAAGATTGCGTTCATAATGGGCCTGGTAAAATACAAGGATCATGCTTGACAGGTGAGGGCAAGTCATTTGTACATCCTTAAAGTGAAGCAACCATCCTCATTTAGAAATTGTGCTCGATAAGAGAAGCTACAAATGAAACCCAGGCAATGGCTAAGAAGCAGCAAGCAAACCTTTGAAGACTTTGCTATTGCAGATCTGCCTTCAGCAGGTGCCTGGCGTGTCTTCACACATGCCTATTTCTAACTGCCAGATGGCCAAAGTTTGACCTCAGGATCTCACAGAGAATGCCTCTTAAATGGTTTTTTACTGTCAGCTTTGCATTCACGGTCTGGAGTCTGAGAGCTTCTTCCTTTCCTCATCACTGCCAGAAATAGAAATTACAAGACACAAAAACTAAGTGAGCGTTGAGTTAACTTTGAAAACAGAATCAATAGGTTGGAGGCAACAACTTGTTTTCTTCTGCATGCAACTACTACAAACCTAGGAAGGGCAGAGCTCACGGTTCATACAGCCAGGTGAGAACTGAGAAAAACAATCCATATAAACGGTTGTGGCAGGAAGCAAAAAGGATGAAAAGACACTTCACCAGGGCCCCAAAGAAACCTGGGGTCCTATGTGATGGCAATGCAAGAGGAAAAGGTAAGGAGGAAGTAACTGAATGTTCTATTGACCTAACGAAGAAGTTCTGATATTCCAAAATTAGACGTTAAAAAGGCACAACAATTGAGGTGATGAATAATGTACAGCCTAAAACCACTCTATACATCTATGATGGCTATTGAGCTGCTTGGATCATTTTAAAACAGGGAAATGAGAACTAGCAAAGCTTTTATTGGTGTCAATCAGCTCTTCAATCAGAGATTGATAGTCAGCCACAGCAAACAGGTTCCCTGGGGACTCCACTGTATGCAATGGATACAGTAGTTTGTCATAAAGATGTTGACATTTGTCTCAGATAACAGCACAGGACTTAAATAGAATTAATGTCATGAATATTTAGAATTAACTGAGAAACAGCCAGGAACTACTGACACAAAGGAAGCCTGATGCAGTAGAAAAGGATTTAAATAAGAACAACCACTGGATTAATTCCACAAGCAGGTGCATTTTAAGAATGTAAAATATTCTTTCTCAAGATACACATTTAGCTCAAACGCTCCCATGCTTATTAAATGCAACTACCAGATCTCGCAGCTGACCTTTTCCCTGTGTGTCAGGTTCTTAACCCTTCATATCCAACTAACTGGTAGTGATCCAGTCATGCTCTTTGGATCTGACTTACCTCTCACCAAAAATAAAGCAGTGTAGCTTGAAAAGCAACATGATGGAGGAAAGATAGCTTTGGGGCAGGGCTTGGGAGACACCCCTCTGTCACTGGCTATCAGTATCACCCCAGGCAAGTCACTTGGTCTCTTCTTCTGCCAACCCTCCACTTTTCATCTATTTGGACTGTTAAAGGCTACACTCCTTAGGATTTGGTTACTTTTCACTCTATGCGTTAATAAAGTTCACAGGATAACAAGGCATTTTTCTTGGAGAATTTTGCTCTTAGTAAATAGAAGAAATAAAGAAAGCATTAAGACTTGGATCAGGCCTATTTCCAATATGGAGCTCAACCACCAGCTAAAATGCCATGACCTACAGCACATTCTAACATTTCAAATGAAAAAATGTTATTTTAATTTACAGAAATGTACCCAGAGAAGCAGCAATAAAACACTGATAACACTGCATGGGGGCTGCTCTCTTGTAGGGGCTGCAGCAACCCCAAGCAGAAAATGGCTACTGAAACGACATGAAGAGAGATGCAACTGGTTTGTGAGATAAAATAGTTAATAGAAATAGGACCTGGAACTACAATAAAGATTAAAAGTCACCTCTTCTTTCCCAAACAAAACCTGTTTAGCATTTGAGCTCTGCTTCTTTACATTAACCTAAGCAATTTAAACCGAATGGTATAAATAATAATAGTAATTCCCCAAACAACCCCAAACAATTGATCCTTAGGGATAAGACCTTAACGGCTGAGCTATAAACCCCTGAACATTGGAATTTAATGGATACTAAAAAACTCTTAACTAAGCCCTATAAATATAACCTGAAACAGAATGATTTGTGTTGTAAGCTGTTCGCAAACTCCCATAAATGTTCCTCATTGTCATAATCCAGAAAAATAACTCAGACTGTGTTCTCAGCCCAGTAAACTGGCTTCTGTGTTGTGGCTTCATTCCTTTTTCCACCCTGTTTTATAATTCATCACTCACACAGTTATTATATATTATTATTATTATTATCTATTGCTGCCTATATCATTTTCCTACAATTGATAAATTGTCTGTGCTAAACCTGAGGGAAGAGAAGGATTATTCTAAATCTAGAGCAAGTAAATAGAAATTGTAAAGACAATGGCACATTTTGGCCTGCTGGCCTCAAATTTCCTGTTTTGACACAGATGATGCTATAATTTGGAATCTGAAATCTCTTACTAGGAAATTAATTCATTATTAGTTTTTCACAATGCTGCAATTAGAATAACTGAATTCAAGACAGGGGTTGCACTTCTCTATTTAAAAGTAAGCATAATCATATACTCCTGATTTATCACCTGGACTCAACCACTTGTTATTGCTGGAGTAGCACTCACAGTGCCCAACTACATGGTTCCACACAGGAGCTTCCATAAGAGCCAAACCTCTGTCTTAGGAGCATTTCTTATGTATAAAGATTCACTGTGGAAAACCAGGCCCTCAGTTTACCACAACGTGCTCCTGGCAGGGATATAAGTAAATGTTTGGGTTTTTTTTTCATTGCTGCATTAACCTACCACCAGACTAAGGTGATTAAACACCTGTATCTTAAGTGATATCAGACACTCCATGACTGTTATCAGCAGTGGCAAACTACCTGGCACAGCCACAGCATGGTATTGCTTTGAATACCTGGTTTTTAGCACAGTTTTCAGAGAAATTATCCTTGTCCAGGCAAGTCTTGGAAAATGCAGGAGCTTTGCCAATTACAACTGTGTTCGGGCAGGGCTGTAGCTAACATGGCAGCAAGTGCTGCTAGGACAGCCCATGTGCTCCTTTTGCAGCTGCAACAGTACTGAGACCCCACACTGTTAGAGATAACTTCTTCCAAAGGGGAATCCCTGTAAGAGCCAGGAGACCTCCTGAACATGCTCCCTCCCCGCAGTCCTGAACCAGCTCCAGGGCAACAACACGAGAAAGATATGGAGCTGTTGGAATGAGTCCAGGGGAGGTCGTGGAGCTGGGCTGGTACGGCCTGGAGAAGAGAAGGCTCCTTAAGGGGAGACCTTAGAACAGCTCTGGTGCCTAGACTGGATGAGCTTTAAGGTCCCTTCCAACCCAAACCTATGTCAAAACACAGGACTTCCCACTACACCTTTTGTCAAGGAAGAAGGGATATACTGAAACAGAAAGGACATCCCTCCCAAAACAAATCTGGGAATATGGGGAGCCATGGGAGGCCTAGAAGAAACAGAAGCTTTATGTATGTGTCTGATCTTCATGGTCACCACTGTCCCACAGGCAAAAATCCACACCGGACTTCTGTCTGTATGATCCCAGCAAACAACCTGCGTCTTGAACAGGGACCATAAAGGAATTCTATGCTGCTCAACCTGTGCTATACGGTTTGGAGACAGATCAGGTAGAGCTTGAAAATTCACTGCTTCCTCCAGAGATGCTTTCTATGAATACAGAACCCAGGAATTTCACAGGAGACTTTTCAGTGAGGTAGAAGCTCCCTTCATTTTACAGACAGGCACCAAATGATTGGAAGTTCAATTCTCATCTCTTTTGAAAATTTAGTAACAGGAAGGCTCTGAGGTTTCAAACACACTCTCCACAAAAACCTCTGCAGGGCTTATCTTCAGTCTAAAAACAAAGGGAGTAACAAGATGCAATGCGTAAAAGTCAGATGAAGTTGGCAATGGGTAAAAGTCAGATGAAGTTGGGCTGCTGCGTGTTTTAAACATGGGGAATAATTTCTTATTATTCACTTAAATACAGGGCAAATCTTCCCTAACTGGAAAATTCTAATGAAAAAATAAGATCTTGCCTAAATGCTGTGCCCGCATTCAGTCACAGTTACTGTACTCAGGGCAGCACAATTAATTAGCAGAGATGATAGGGTCTGTGTTGTACAGGAGGTCACAGCAGATCATACCCTCATCCCCTCAAATTATAGGAATCTATAAAGCCCTGAACACTCACATCTTTCCACTCTTACTTCCGTGGCTCGCTCATTCATGCCTTGGACCTCCTATTATACAGCAACTGAGGCCAACTCCATGCATTCTGAAGACATCCTTCATGGTGGTGCAGCTCTGAAGGGCTGTGGATGACCACTGAACTCACTGCCAAACCAGGAGGGTTTCTCATCTCCCAAAACCAGTGGGTCCTGCCAGCTCTGACAATGACTTTGCTGTTGATGTTGCTGTGTATGTTGTGTTTTATTCTTGCTCACAGGATTCGCTTTTCCCATGCTGCAGGAACAGCACATTTCAGCTTTGCTATTAAGCTCAACTACCTTTTTTGAGTGATCAATAAAAAAGGTCTGCTGCAAGAGGGCACTGTGATTTACAAACATGGGAACAGAAAGAGAACGATGCAAAGCCATGGGTATGGATGTGAAGGACTGTTGGGAGGAGGGAAATAAAAAGACTATGAGAAGAATCTGAACAACCAGTTTAATCCTGGAGGAAAATGCAGCACAGCTCTCCTGTGTGGCAGCTATCATAAAAAGATGCGGGAGAGATCTACAGGAAATTCAATACCAAATCTAAAATGTACACCAGTGGGGTCCTTCAGAGGAAGGGAAAGGGAGGGAGACAGAAGTTTCACATAAAGCATTACAGAAGGCAGCCTCACATTTTGCCTCAGAGCTCCTACAAATAATTAACATGCAAGGGAGAGATGTTAGCAGGTACTCTGAACTGAGGAATACTTTGATACATGCATTGGATTCACTCTCCTCCCCTCCACAGCCAACAGAAGAGAGCTGGAGAGCAGGTTTACTTCCCACTCCACATACTTAGAGCACCTTCAATCATATCTTGTCAATACATACAAACCTTGTTTCATTTAGGTTCTCAGCCTTCCTACTGAGCAAGAAGAAAATGAAGGCAGGTGAGGGCTGTGTATCACTGGAGACTGCACACAGGAAACTGGATCCATACTCTAGCAATATGAAACTAACACCACCCGATGGGAACATGCCCTTGTCCTGACATAACCAGTACCTAATTCCCAGCTGGAAGGACTTGAACTCTACAGGACTCTACACTAAACACAATGACCCAACTCAACTAGAACAAATGACTGCGAAGGGAGCCACCTCACTCTTAAACATGAGGACTCACTTTCCCACCCTCGAGGGCTGGCTTCAGTAACTCAAGAGTAAAAGAGATGCGTCTCCTCCACCTCAAACCTGGCTGTATAGGGCCACGTAAGGGTGCTCCTGAGCTGTAGACTCATTCATTTTTTGCACTTTTGCTTTAATGGGAAGCGATAACTGCTTATTGTGATGCTTCTGGGCAAATGCCTCGTACTTGGAAAAATGAGCAAGTGTAGCCAAAAGACAGAGTGTAAACAACACTCCCTGAACTACCAGGGACATCACACTCAAATGCCTCGCATACTGGTGCCTTCCTTCCCAAAGCCTTGTCCTCCCCTAAGACCTCAAAGGGTTAAGCCTGCAAATTGCCTTGCTGTGCTTCTGGGACGGCATGAAGGATGGCTGCCATTGCCACGGTCAGATATGACAGCGCCAATTTGATGTGCTGCCATCAAGGGCCTTCTAAGAGCCCAGCGCCCTGATGGTTTTGTGATGCGAACAGTCGCATCGCAAAATGGTTTTCCTCTCCCGCTGCCTCTGCTTCCATCTGCTGCTGGGCCGAGGCACAGCCGGCTGCCTGCCTGTCACAGCATGTATTAAAATTAGCTGGGGAGGAGGCACTCAGTTGTGCTAATTACATTTTAATCATTGGAAATGTGTTGGCAAATCAAGCCTTGATTGCCATCTCGGAGTCTGTCTCCTCCAGCAGAGTGAAGGGGCTGTCTGCATTAGCTGGGGCCTGCTGCGCCCAGTTCTTTCACAGAAGATAGAATATGGTGCCTGCTGGCCCACCACTGAGACTGCTTTGGCACATTATTAAAAAGCCACAAGGCTTGTTTCAAATCATCACTGTGTGAGCTCTGCTCATTCGCACATCCCTGGGTATTCCAGCCACTTGGTACTTTAACTATATCTTTAGTTTACCTTGTGGGCTAAGAAACAATCTTGCATGCGTGGGTGAAGCCAGAGCTTTTCTGCAGCTCGTGGGGTTGGGAACGGAGCTGGTTGCCAAAACGCCTTCCTTGTCAGCTGTAAAGCTGCACTAAATATGATCCCAAAATAACCGGGACTTGCACAGCCCCCACTTTACCATGGGAAGGTTTGGTACAAGTCCTGGTTTGGTCAGAGTGATGGAGAAGTCCATTCTCATCCCTCAGCCAGCAGGTTAAAGGAAACCGAGTCACTGAGTACTCTCAGGCCAGCCAAAGCTTGCAAATCATGCTTGGAGAGGAGCAGAAGCAGCAGTGAGGGTCCCCTCTGCTCCTCTGTTTAAACGTTCAGATGCAGCTCCTAACATCAGCACACTGGATGAGCGTCAGAAGGATGAATTTTCAAGTCCTTTCCTTAGCTACATTTGAAGTAACTCCTTGTTTTTCAAATCAATACAGCAAAACTTCCAGAGCAACCAACTCCAACCAAGAGCAGAAAGAGCCTCTCAAATGTCAGACTATGCAAGCTTAACACCACCAGCATCATCTACCACCTGGAAACCCCTTACCGAAACAAAGCCAACACGATGGATATTTAGAAATTTGAGGAATTCTCTCTCCAACCTCTCTTTTACAGCATTAAAATACTACCCCTAAACATGAAAGTATTCCCACTGCTTACAGGAACTGGGTCTCCTAAGGCTGAGTTTTGAAGAGTGGCAGGGCCAGACTCACAAGGGCTCATTGCTTTGGAAAGCCGAATTTCAGGACAGGCGGATCCACAGTAAGACCCCAAAGCAAGTGGCAGGTTCCCAAAGCACTCGGCAGTCAGTGACGCCTACTGTCACCCTGGAGTTGAAAGCTCTAAAATATCTCCCTAGACTCAACACTTCTGGCAGCCGGAGCAGCTCAATGACTCCAAAGGGAGCACAGTACTGAAGCTGTTAACTTCAGCCTTGCT
Organism: Forpus xanthops; assembly: GCA_032466535.1. Classification (NCBI taxonomy): domain Eukaryota; kingdom Metazoa; phylum Chordata; class Aves; order Psittaciformes; family Psittacidae; genus Forpus; species Forpus xanthops. Next base: position 12,278 of record JASSUY010008438.1, read on the forward strand.
TCTTGCCTTGCTGGTGAAAGCAAAATACAACCACCAAGTGAAACCAGCCAAGGTTTCTGCTTGGCCGTTTCTCTGTCCCCGCATACATGGCAGTAGGGACTGCACAATAGGAGCAAGAGTGGAGAATCAAGCATATGTAATCCACGTATCAGCTTCCAACCCTCCTGAAATCCCTGTAATACTCCCCTTATTAGTATGTGCAAGTGGATTTTTAGTTGTTCATTTATTACACCTCACACACTGCCATACAAAGGCATGATAAAGTCATAAAGGCTCTAGTATCCAAGGCGTTCGTTCAGAGGAAAGCTATTTTTACAGCCCCTGAGAGGAGACAAGACTTTGGTGCTTTCTTTCCTTCTTACACAATTACATTGTCATTGAATGTAATGTTTTCATGGCTATCATATAACGGAACTTAAAAATGATAATTTCATAGCCCTAGCAATAACGGTAAGGGTTTGCAAATACCACAGAGAGAGGCTATGGTGTCCTGTCATACAGCAGCTGTATTGCACAGACTGAAGCTGAAACAAAACAGTGAAGTTATACATGTGTTCTAGGATAAAACTTAATATCCAAGTTATTAAGCTGGGAAAAAATAGATGCTAAAATCTGGCTGGTATGCATTAAAACAAACAGGGTCAATTAGTTTACTTAAATTGGCTTATAAGAACATTTTTGTTCTTGTTCAACTTGATAGCTTTAAATTTAAATCATCTCATCCTTTTTTTTTGCATTTTTAATACGAACATTACACAAAAAATATGGTTATTGGACATAAATGAAACATAGTTTTATTCCAGCACATTTAATTTTATCTTGCCTTTTAAATAAGAGATCAGTATATTTGTATTTGTGTAAAGGCTCCAGTGGTCCCAAGCACCAGTAACTGCACTTTAGAAGGAAGTCCCTTCTCTAAGAGGCATGTCAGTATGTGTACCCACCAGGAGCACGGGAATGGGCTGGGATTTCAGGCGCTGTGAGTAAGGATTTGCACATGTTTGGAGTTAACTTGGTGTCACTGATGGACCATTTTGCACTTTGTTAGGTATGAACTCATAAACCCAAACATCATCAAGCCACAGGGCAATCTGAGCTTTCTTGACAGAACTTTAGGGCGTTTCAAACGGGGCTTAGGCATCTCTCTCTATAGTGGTGCTGCCCACCATTATTTATAGTACAAAGACTGGGGGGGGACACGACATGTAAGGTGGGCAATAACAGAACATTTGATGGAAATCACCATAATGAGTTGCACTTTAGCTTACAGTCACAAAAACCTAGGGAATGTTTCAATTCTATGTAGGATCTAAAGGAATGCAATACATATTCCCCTCTGTCCCCCAAACTCATCCTGTCTCGTTACATTTGGGAAAATAAAACTCCTTTCACTGCTGAGCATTTGGTGTTGACCAAGGAGAACAACTGTGATTGCGCATGGTCACTGTTCTAAGACTTGCTGGGGGATAAAGGGGAATGTACAAGACTACGTTTTTTTCAATACCAGATATATAACAACCATGTTGAGCTTTATTCCTCCATTTTCTAAGTGAAATTAATATCTACGTTCCTTTTGTAAGCTCTTTCCAATGGAAATACCTAAATAAAGGGGCAAATGATACTCTAATCCTTGATAAGGACTGCAGTATACTGACTGAAGCAGAACTTCCCGTGAACTGTACTGGCCTCGTCCTGAACCCCTTGCTCTGTATTTGTTCTACTCAGGCAGAACACACGTGGCCCTTCATTATGTTCCGTAACCCACATAAATAAATGGTGAAGAAATGAGAGTGAGTGCCCTGAGGTGTTCAGGACCCTATTCAGCTGGAAAATTAGACAGCCTCCTGAGGCACATGAGCCCTCAAAGGCCACGGAAGCCAGCAGATCTGCTCAGCAAGAAAGGTCAACCAAGCTCAAGACTAGGAGGAGATAATAAAGGAAACATTTACTAGCTCCGAAGCAGAAGCAGCAAAGAGCTTATCTTTACCCCCAAGTATTTGTCCGTCTCCCTTCTGATGCCCTACAGTGCAGCCTTGGAAGGAGAAAGCCTTCTTAAAACATTTCATCTCAGCTAAAGTATCCAGCATCCCTTAAGCTTTCAGCATCGCCATACGGAGGAGATGATCTCTGCCCCTTAACTGGGGAGAGCCTAAGGAGGCTGCTACCCACAGATACAAGGAAGTCTTGAGTATGTTTCTCTTTGAGACACATAAACTACATGCCCAAATCCTTTCTTGGAAAACCACACAAAATACAAATACAGAAAACACTGAGAAAGCATCTTATTTTTCACATGAAGAGCAAACCAGCCTTTCTCTGAGGCTGTCTAAAGCCCTTGAAAGCCTTTGCTCCCTGTCTCATCATTCAGCTTGGGCATCATCCATGTCACGTTGCTAAACATCAACTTACTTATTTCTATTACTGACCCTTCATGCAGTCCTTCTGGCTGTTTCTATTTGATACCACAAAGATATCTTATATTCAGGAATTTCCATGGGGTTTGTGGAAATGAAATCCCAAATTCGCACCCTCCAGTGTTACTGTTACAGAACCTCCACTGCTGCGGGAGTCATACACTGGAAATCCAGAGGCACCACATGTAAAGGGTGCTTTTATTGAAGAGTAGACAGAAAAATAAGCTGCTTCCCATCAGCAAATACAGTCTTTATCTTCGGCGTAATACTTATAAAGCTTGTTCAGGAAAAAATGTGTTAAATCTTTCATCAGGCTACAGACACTTTATTTGGAGTCTTCACAGAAACCCAAAGTAGTGCCATAAGGTGCCTGGAATATTAGCCAAGATAAAACCTTCAGGGCCATGCACGCTACTGTTTTCAAATCTGTTCTTTCATCTGATGTGCCAGTCGAAATTACTTCTGCAACATGGTCAGAACCAACCTGGATGGATTTATAATGCCTGCAATTGCTGTGGGCATATTTTTGTGAATTGCCTGGAGACAAACAGCTAATTCTCTTTAGATTGTGCGAATTGCTAATTCTTATGCATGTCGTGTGTTTTCCAAGTGGCATGTTTAGACAAGAAAATTGCAGAATATTCCTGATGTCACTAGAGCTCTGTGCTTAGAAAGCCACAGCAATGCAGGACAGTGGCCCTTTACCTATCTCAGTATAGATAAACACGTCATTTTAACTTACACAATACTTTCACCTTTTCTCGCTATATGAATGCCTGTGTAAGAGGGGTGTCAAATAATAGAGACCAAGTTACCAATTATACTAATGCAACATAACTACCTGTGTGAGAAAAGGAACCAGAAAAGAGCTTCTTATTTGCTCTATTTAAACAAGTGGAACAGACAGGGTAAGTGTCATCTTTTGAGTCAACATGTCCAGTTGAGTTTCATGATATCTATTCTCCACTGGCATTATTATATTATGCCCAACAGCCCCCCACCCACATCTCACCCTCCAAAGCCTTCCTTGCAGTGGTCTGCAAGGCAACCTGGCCTTGAGCGCCGCCAGGGATGGGGCAGCCACAGCTCCTCTGGGCACCCTGTGCCAGTGCCTCAGCACCCTCACAGGGGAGAACTTCCTTATATCCAGCCTAAACCTCTTTTCTTTCAGTTTGAGCCCATCACGCCTTGTCCTATCACCAATGAATGAAGTCCATACAGCTCCCCGCTCTGTTCAACCTTCTCCAAATGTCTGAACTCATTGGCCAATTTCACCCACATTTGACAAGAGATTTCAAAGCTAATTAAGCTCCTGTGTGTTATCTGAGAAAGGCGGCCAGTTGGTAGAGAGACCCAGAGAGCCTGGAAGAAAGGCTGCAGTGTGTGATCACACCTCGCTTCATACCAGAAAAGGAATGTTAGAAAAACTCCAAAGAAAAAAGCATCAATCAGAGCCTTGAATTAACTCTCTACGGGAAACGGGGCTTTGATAAGTTTTTGCTCATGGAACTACTTGTCTTTATTTTACTACCTATGACTCAGATTGAGAGGTGCCAGCTTTTAACTAACATATAAATTATCCTCATACTTATAACCAACAGGGACATCTCTGAATATCATATATTGTAATGCATAATTACAGCTTCAGGGCGTCTTTTTAGATAAAAATGTAACAACAAAATGCAACGAAAGAAAATTCCATTTGTATTATGACCAAATTTTGCTTCTAAAGTAACCCTGTAGACATGAAGAACTCAGTAAACTGCCTGTCCAGCCTGCGCACAAATGATGGTCCCACGCTTTGGACCAGAAGATTATTAAAACCATGGGCTTAATTCCTGACACTCTTCTTTAGCAACTTTGGGTAAATAAAACCTCTCCCCTCTCTTTCTGCGTCTTCATCCTTCGCCTGTAAAACAAGGCGCTGCTCCCCCCTTCCCCTCAGCTCTCTTTCCTATTTGTGTTATACTGCCTGCTATATAAACTGTGTGACGCCTGCTTTCCTCTGAGCGCCTGTTAAACTCTGTTTTCTAATGCGAGCAAATCCAAACACAAACATACTGAATCCATTTTTCTCAAGTATTTTAAGTGGATTTTGGGTTTGTTTCTTCTAGCTCTTGATCATTGGCCATGAAAAAATTCCAGTGGCTCCAGAAAGCTGGGTTTGTCCATGAGAAGAATGCCAGCTTAACAAATCAGTAGCTTTGGGGTACTTAGGGAGGTGCTAGAAATAGAGTAGTTGCTTCTCTTTATTGGGAGGGATATATGGTTAATACATTCATTTTAGCATGTGCTATGCATGCAGCTTGGTTGTGTTTTATAAGGAGGAATAACAAATTATCAGTCTCTCACTAGTCACTTTAAATTCCCTTTAGATTTCATCACTGCTTTAAATGGTGGTTCACAAGGCAAACACAAAAGCATTTTCTTTTCAAAGGGAAGAGAAAAGAGTGCTGCTAAACCAGTGCTGCTCCCTATCCCTGCGGGATGCAAAAATAATCTCTGCCTGTGACTTCAATGAATTCAGTTAACTACAGCTAAATTGCATCACAGAGCCTCTCTTCAGCAGAGCTGCAATAGTTAATGAACGTGGTGGGGAGAGCAGATATTTCTTCAAAACAACTCATCAAGTAAGCTGCCTCTACTTAACAGATGTAAAGGCAGGGCCCAAAGTAGAAGCTGGCAGAAACAGATGGTGCCTAAGGGCAGCTTTCTGTTTCAGTGCTCCTGGGGGCTAGGTTAGGCAGGATGGGAGGTGTAGGGAGGGGGAGCTGTGTTTTTCGGCAGCAGGTAAAATCCATTTGTCACACCAGCTCCAACTGGGCTTTCAACACAAAAGTTTAATATCTGAAGCCAATGAGGCATTCCGCTCCCCGACGGCAGCTAGACAAGAAAACCTCATGGAGCAGGATGGAGCCCCGGCCTCTGTCAGCAGGGAAAGATGTCAACCCCCTTGCTCCAAACCACTGCTTTTCCTCTTTTCCAAACAAATAAAAAATGGGTATGCAAAGGGAAGTGTTTTATCTTGTTGTACCTTCAGGGAAAGAACACCAAATGACGACAGTAAGCGTGTTTTCTTTCTCTGTTCTCCACAGAATAACATCAGTAACCTCATAAAAGCAGCCCCTGCTTTCTCCTTCTCTGAAATACAGACAACATACATTGCAGCACCAGCAATAAATTTCCATTGCCTCCAACCTCTAACATTGCCAAGGTATGTGCCAGAGAGAGCATTTTTATGAGCCCGTCTTTGACTGCCAGGATTTCGCCTTCATAAAGAAGAGATTTTAGCCCATTCTGTCTATTTATTTTGTGTAGAGGAATCAAGGTCAATAAACCATGGAGACATTCACTCTACCTTATTCCATTTCAGACTTTTGTCATCCACGCTTTATCGAGTATCTGAATGAATTTTTAATATCATGCCACAAAATGCTTTGGTCTTCTATCATATGCTGGGACTCTATAAATCTGATAACACTTGGGAGTTCTCAAATATACTCAGCACTGAAGAAACAGCTTTAAAGTTTAGTCATTCTGATGAAATGTAAGAGCTTATATCAGTGACAGGTTGACAGAAAAAGCTGTTTTCCTTTCCATTTCACAGACTTCCACGTATGAACGCCATGAAACATGTCAGGACTTTCTCTGAGTCTATGAAGACAGAGATGGCATCTGCTCCCAGTGGGGAGCCCTTCTAACCAGTAATACTGTAAAATTTCATGATTCTGAAATCTGATCGACAGCCAAAGGAAGGGTAGGGAGGAGGTGTTTACTGTATTTTATAGGAGAGCATCAATTGCTTGTCTTGGCACACAATGTGTAATTTTATGGCACACAATACCACTTTCAGAATAGTTTTTTAAATGAAAATGTATTCATGTTGGCTGAACAAGTCTATAATTGCTTGCTGCTGGAAACAAAATAAGCATTTTTAAAACCAGGCATTAACCCTCCACACTCATCACCAGTCTTGGGTAAGTGGGCGAATGACATAGGCCTTGAGCCTTAAGAAATCACATACATGCTGCTCTAGCAGCAAACCAGCACAGAAGCTCCCGAGCTTCTTACAGCACCCTTATAACATTGATCCCACATTCAAGTGACAGCAGATAGAGAAAGTAGATTCTCTGACTCTATGCTCTATTACATATTATCTCGTGTCAGCACGGCCAAATTGAGATCTCATTAAGTGACTACATTGTATTTGCACATTTGCTCTTTTGACAAATATACACCTGTATCACTCCTCTGAACTCACCCACTAATGCCTACATCCAACCTTCAGCTCAAACTCCCAAGCAGGAATTCCATGCAGTGTGTTTGCCTGTATGGGCTCGTGACTGTCCATCTAAGGAACACAACCGTTCCTTATTTCAACACATACTGTACCAAAGCAGCTTTCAACCTGTGATTTGTTGAACCCTGAAATCCCAGAAACGTCCTGCAAGAGAGATCTATGTCATAAGGAAAGACAGAAAACCACCAGTGGGTAACTTTGAATTTAGTTACTCTATACCTTCAAAAGTACATTTTTAGGGATGAACAATTCAAAACACCTCGAGAGCTAGTACAGGGCTTGCAAGCATAAAGAAACCACTACTCCTTGGGCTCCACATGGTGACACAAACTCTTCTTGACAAAAAGGCAGAGGGAGCAGCACAACATCATTGCTGTCCCGCAGCTGAAGATGACTGTGGAAGTACCCAGACTAACAGCCATCTTCAGTCTGATCTCCTTCCTTTTACTTCCCCTGAAACCACTTTGCACATAGAAGAGGGAGGAGAGATTCAAATGCTCACACTAATTAATGTTGTATTCTGTCATGTCAGGGTAAGTGCTGGTGACATGGACCATGGTATAAAAAAATTCGATTAGTTGGGGATTCAGCCACAGTCCTTTAAACCATAGGAAAGATTCAATAACTAAAGATACACTGCATCGGGAGCTCCTGAGGTTCGAAAGAGTGGGACTTCCAGAAAAACCTTCAATATATTATTTAGAAACACTGACAACTGACTCTGGAAATGTATGGATTTCATCCATGCACTTTATCATGTCCTACACTGTGAGCTACATATGCATTAAGGCATTTTAACTGCTTTGGTTCTGATTCAGATAATATGGGTAACTATAACAGATGGCATTGACAATACTGCTGCTTTAGAAGACAAAGATCTTCTAGCCAAATGCCACTCTTCTCCCTTCTGCTTTTCTTCACTAAGGATATGTCAAGGTGAAATAAAAGAAGGTTCAGGCCTTTACATACCAGCATGCAGCAAGAGGGCATTTGTGACGCCAAATGGCATAGATGGCAAAAGAGAAATAACAGAAGAGAAAAAGGCTGAAGCAGAAGCAAAGCAAATTAAATATGCAAAGGATGAGGGACACACCCAGAAACTCAGGTGGTTTTATTATACCATTATAAAAGACAAAATTATCCTTCTAGAACTATTCTTCCTCCCCTTCACTGGAAGGAAAGAGGTCAGCTGGACTCACCTGCATTTACGGACACAATTCTCTTGGGTGACTTCAGTGGGGAGGAGGGTATTAGAGAAGAGGCTTCTACTTGTAGCACACAGCTACTGATCAGTAGAAGAACTACTGATTCCTGGCTCCTAGGAAATAGCCTGTTTCAATGCCCATCAAGTACACACTCCGCCTCACTGAAAAATTCCAATAGTGTGGGACTTGTTTTTGTAAGAATCATGCCAAGTTTAGATTGACATAATTGTGAAAGCTGTGAAGTTGTTCTGTGTTCACCTGCTACTTGTATCACTGCAATAAAACCACATTTATTTTAGCAGTTAAAGAAGGCAACGTTAGCAGAAGTTTAGCTTCAAAGGACCTCCAAATTAATTGTGGATTCCTACACCTTCAATCTTATAAATGTGAGTTTAGGAACTTCAGGATGACAAAGTGTAGCGTTTTAGGGGTGGAATTTCAAAGGAGAACTCTCCAGAGTTATTTTCCCATTAGTTGGATTAGCATTCAGAAATCGTTTATTCCGGAGTTGGAATGAATTTTGTCAGAGATTCAGAGGAAAAGTGTATTTTAAAACCCATTCATCCCTCCTTGTTTTAACTGCTTCAGCCACAACATGACCTCAGAGTTGCATGCCCTTCCAAATGCAGAGCTGTATCACTTGATACCTCTGTACCCTGGTCTATCATTATTGTTCTTCACTAACACCATTTTAGATGTTTTGCAAACTCTTTGGATCATTTTACATGTAACTGACTGGTGCTATCAGAAGAATCCTGTTTTATTCCAGACCAGATAAACAGTGTAGTATATAACATATTGTATGGTGCTGAACACTACAGCCAGCACAGGGAAATAGTCTGAGTAGTTATTATCAGTTTGCTTTATAAGTATGTTATTTACAATACGCAACAGATGTTCCCAGACTGTTAATGGAAAAACACAGGCCTTTTATTTATTTCTTTCCTGACAGACTAAAAAGTGCAACTAATATAATAATAATCTTGGAAAATCCAAAGATTACTTCACAATTTGGAAAATGCTGTGTTGAGTCACTGCTCTTATTATTGGGTATTTTCATAACTCACTAGATAAACACTGTAAATGATGACTTCCTGGTAATGAGCCTGTATTTGTGCAGAAACAAGCCTCCAAGAACTCTCAGTGCAGTGGTTTTATATCAATCCCAGCCTCCCAGTAATGCAATAACCTGGGGACATGTGTGTCCCCTCCCCACAAGTGAATAGGGTTGCAACTGCCCAAGTGTAACTTGTCTTTCCTAGGCTGCTAACTGCTGACAGAATGTTTTCTTTAGCTCAGTGCTTTCCAGTCTGTGGGGCTGTGAACCCAAGGGATTCACGTGCTGCTCGTGTGCAGGTCTGTTAAAATGGACTTAGTTTCTTTTAGGCTACTGGGGTCCATCATTCCATTGAGAAAAGCTTGAGGAAGTTCATCTGCTGGAACAATGTGAGAACGTCTGCCAGCCCACCAAGCCCCTGCTCTTCAGTAACAGGGGCTCAAAGGTCATTCCTGATGTTTGCCATGCAGTTATAAATGGCCCCCATGCGCAGTACAAATGATTACTTAGGCAGATAAAATTGAACATGCTGGTTTTATACTTTACATGATCTTACTGCGAGGAAATTCATGCAGAATCATATCTGTAGCATACACACCCTGGGTTCGTTTCCCCAACTCTTTGCATGTAAAAGCTACGGACATCAGTAGGCATTTCCCTTTCAATACTACTTTATGTGATTTTCCTGCATGAACAATATTACACAGTACTGTTAGCATGCTGCAGCACTGTCAAAATGGTGCTATCTAACAACTGGTAGGTGCAACACAGGAGCATAAGAGGACAAAGAGCTTGATTATCCACAGTCTCTTGCTTTGCATTGTTACTCAGGCAGCTTACAAAGCACCTTTGAAATACTATAAACTTTACTTGTCCTTCAGGGACAAAGTGGAAGCTGGTGTTTTTGTCATCATGTATCTGTATGGCACAAATCACACTATTGAGACTTGTGATTTTACTTTATCTTTTGCCCGGCTTTCTGTGAAAACAAGTTTTATGCAAACAGACTGTCAGTCCACTGAGCCCCGGTAATTTCCAAGCCCCTTGCTCCCTTTCAATTAAATTTGATAGAGATCTAAACCACATCAAATTATGAGGAGTTTTATGTAAATCGGGAACTAGTATGGGAAAGAGGTATACAGCTCAGCCTGTTCACAGACAGATAATCAAGCAGCTAATAGTGAAACACAGAGTATGCTGTTTGCTTGTCCAGAGAAGGAATATACCCCGGAGGCAGAAGTACCTAATGTGCTCACAGCGTGCAAAGAGGAAATGAGTGTTCTTAGAATCCCAGACTAGTCTGGGTTGGAAGAGACCTTAAAGCGCATCCAGTTCCATGCACTGCCACACCTTCCACTAGAGCAGGTTGCTCCAAGCCCCATCCAACCTGGCCTTGAACACTGCCGGGGATGGGGCAGCCACAGCTTCTCTGGGCACTCTGTGCCAGCACCGCAGCACTCTCACAAGGAAGAACTTCTATCTAAGAGCTCATCTCAATCTCTCCTCTGTTAGGTGAAAGCCATTCCCCTTGTCTTGTCCCTACAGGCCCTTGTCCAAAGCCCCTCTCCAGGTTTCTCGTAACCCCTTTAGGGTTATTAGACTAAACAAGCCCATGTAGGAAAGTTAGAGCTCATTATTCTCCATGCTCATGGCACAGCTTATGTTAGCGACGTGAGGAAAATCAGATGCCACACGGTTATACAGCACTGATTAGGCAATCTTCTTTCAAAGCAAAAACCTCGCCACCTCTGCCCGAAGAAAGCCAGTTTATGTCAACATTGCAAAGGAAAAAATCTTGATTCTTTCACAGTTTTCTTCCTGCCTCAGCACAGCAGTTGGAAAAATAACATTCATTGCTATTGTACATGACAGGTAAAGAAAAAAAACTGTAACAGCCACATCTGGTATCATTAATACTTTAGCAGACTTCCTATTTTTAAATTAGTATCATTCTGCAAGCAAAATGACAGCTCCTCGCTGAGCCTATGAACCTGCAGAAACAAAGAAGCAAACAAACTCGCAGTTTACTTGTACAGCTGCAGATAGGTCTGACAAGCTCCTCACAGCACTCCAGCTAGCAGAGCCTGAGTGTGCAGAGGCAATCCAGCACCAGGCTGGCATTTGTCTAGGAGGTTTTATAGGTGAGAAGTGAGTTAATAAACCCCTATCCCCTGAGTGCTGCCAAATGGGATGGGGGATATTGTGGGAGCCACCTGCGGCTGCCATGGATGTGCCACCTGCACCCACAGCACATCAGCAGCACTGCCAAGGGGACACAGAGCAGGAAATCAGTGAAATTTATAGGTCAGCTTCATCAAGCGTTGATGCTGAGCCCTTCCAGCTGCTGTGTGGAGAAACCCTAGTGAAGTGTAGGACCGCTTCCTACCGCACCTTCCATTCCAAGTTAGATGGAGCAGGGGGGGAAACCTGCCTCCTCCTTGCAGCATAAACTCTGAATTATGGTGTTTCTTTCCAGAGGTGAGCACATGTTACAGGAGAGTCAAACAAGGTGGCTATAATAGCAGTGCTCAGGCAGGAACAAACCTGAGCCAGCTCGGACCATGGCATGTTGTGGCTTTTGGCTCCAGAAAGCCATTGCTGACAAAATCAGTTGCTTCTGCAACACAAACGCACACACACACACAAATGAGCTGCAGCACAGACTTCAGGAAATATCATTCTCCTGAGGTAACCACAAGCTTAAATTTAGGCCTGAGGATGACAAAAAAGTCTGTCTGCCCGTGTCCTGACGCGCTTCATCCATCTCGGGGAGTTACCAAGGCTTCATCTACTCGGCTTACTTACGTCAATGAAATCAAACAGACCCTCAAAGCGACCACAGGAAGTTCTCCACATGCTGGCTGAGGCATCTAGAGCTTTGCCCATTATTTAATTCTCGCTTGGTTGCCAACTCCAAACACCAAAACAGAATGCAGAGATGTTTCTCAATCTTTCCTCATGAGGGATTTACCCATGTAAATCCCAACACAAGAATAATGCCTTTGGACAAGTTTAAAGATAAGTTTTCCTGTTCTCATTGAGCACTTCAATTTTCTCAGGTGCTCAATGTGACTGCTGATCCACACAGCACAAAATGAACTATCACACAGTCACTGCTGGTTCACGTTATGTGTGGTACATAAAATCTTCTGCCCAAACTGACTTCTACTGCGAGCTGCTACCTCTAATACATTTTAGATAAAGAAATCAATGTACTGAGGAACTGATTAAGTCTTAGACTCTGCTAGGAATTAATCAGTGCAATTCTTTTACATCAGTTACCGGAGGTCTCGGAAGAAAAAGAAAAATCAGAGGTCAGATTTTAACCTCTGAAATGAAGAAATGGAATCTGATCCTTGGATAGGAAATCCACCCTTCACTTGTTCCTGCCTCTTTCAAGGACCTTTCCATGTTTGAATTTCTCCAGCCCTACACTGACTCTTGTTGCTTTGCCCAGACTAACATCACTCTTGCACAGCAGAGCTACCTGGGAATGCTGTGTCACTGTATATCCTCAGAGCCTCCAGATGCTCCTGTTTCATTTTTCCCCAGCTTTTCTTCTTTTCTAAGTAGGATATCAGTTCTCCACTTATGCGCCCAGTTAAACACAGTCAGAATGGGGGATGCAGACCACCTGCAGACCTGGGCAGGTTCTTTAACTTTGTAACCTTTTCCTTTAGAAATACCCACATTTAAAAAGAAGTTCATTTGCAGGGTGCTTTGCAAAGTACAGCATCTATTACTTCGCTATCACTTTCCTCCTGACTTCCCTTTCTCTTGACGGCTTGTGAAGAAGCTGGATAATGAAGTACAAGACAAACTGAACTGTGATCAGGTTCTAATCTGCTACTTAGCTTGGGTTTAAAATTAAATGAAACAGAGGCAAGCCTACAATGATTATAAATAGAATGGGAAAAGAAACCTACTTGTACCTCAGCTGAAACAAAGTAGACAACACCATAAGCATTTCCTAAATCTTCTGAACAAAGTAACACGTATTTACAAAACTCACCATTTTGACTTGGCACGTCTGGACCACAATATTTCCTATATGAGAGCTATATATACCTCACTAGCCAGCAGACAAACCATGTAAGCTTCTAATAAACAAGTAAATAAAATAAATGAAAATCTACAAGCTTGTGTTTGCAGAGGACCAAAATAAATGTGAGGTTTTGTGGCTAGCTCTGGTTTTCCATGCCTTGTGAAGAGGAAAACAAGCCAGTGGGTTGGAAGGGAGCATCGCTGGTACTCATCCTCAAAGTAGCTGCTAAGTAGACCCACACAGAGAGGGTCCAGTCCTGCCGGACAGCAAGGCATTGCCCTGACCTTGTATGGACCAGTTTCTGAGTCAAACCATCACACTAAGGCCAAGCGCCCTGCTTCTGGGTTGCAGTCCTTTGCTGAGGTTACCCAGGAGCATGCTGGCACCACGGGCCCGTGTGATGTATTTTTGCTGTCAGTGCTGAAATAACACTGAACGCGTGCGAGGGGGCCCCACCTGCCAAGCAATATGTTCCCAATCCCTCAGGCAGTGCCGTGTGCTGTTCGGCTTGGAGGAGCCTCCTCCCACCCAGCACATGGCAGGGAAGCGATGCACACGCATGTGCTCCCGTATTGGGGGTGGGATGTGCCCCCCTTCCACTTGCTGCGACAAGAACCTCCCTCCCTTTTATGTATTTACACATCAAAATTGCTCAAACAAAGAAAGAAGGGAATGAATTCCAGGCTGCTAATCGCATACATCATTACAATTGGCTTCTTGACGCTTGATTCATGAGCTCCTGTTGCAAGCCAAGGAGAGAGACAGAAGATGGAAATATCCATATTTATTTATTTGCAAGGACAGCAGGAGGCTCTCCTGAACGTTGGTGGGGACCACAGCTCAGGCTAACGCACAGGAGGTTGCTCTCTGCCTGCCATGAGAGCTCACATGGAGACACTGATCCCTTCCTGAATTGATCAACATGAGCGCTCTGTACCACCTGTAGTTTTCTCATCATAGACAAGAATTAGCAGGGCAAGGAACCAGGACACATACCTTTCTGAGAAGGGGATGTGTTGTGGTTCTGATGGTGCCTCTGGAAATACCAGCAGGTTGAAGGCAGATGAGTTTCTTGCTCGTTCATGCATTACTGCTGCCTGCGCTTACGGCCTGTGCCATGACACCTCGGAGAAGCAAACTGGTTCCCAATTCTCAACACATGTAACAAATGGAAAAGGATGAGCTCCATCCCATCTGGTGAGCAAGCTCTCTGCAGGTCACATTAAACAGCATAATTAATAGACTAAATGCATGCAAACCTCCTGTTTCACTCAAAATAATGCTTTCAAGGAGCAGTAGAATTTGGGGCTTTTTTTACCACTGTGCTGCTACAAAGAAATAGACTTAGTGTTAAATTAGTTTTTGCTCTCACACCAAACTCACTTGGAGCAAAACTTCACTGCTTCGGAACTGCACTTTGTACATCATAATACAACAAAACAATTACTGAGATCCATTCCCACAGCGGCGGGCTTTTGCTGTGTCAAATTTGCTATTGAAGAGATTCTTCTGAACTTCCTCTCATTTCTGCTTACATTAAGTTATACTATAAAATTAACCCAAAGTAATAAGCCCTTATGGATACTTCCTCATATTAAAAAAAGGGAGTTTCATGAAAAGGTGGCCATGAAACATGGACAATAGTCGCCCCTATAGCTATTCTTCCTGATATGATTCATACAGTGGGAGACTCTTGATTCAAGAAAGCAACACTATCAGAAGTTGACACCAGAATGTGGCCAGAAGGCCAGGCTGGACACGGCTTTGAGCAACCTGGTCTAGTGGAAAGTGTCCCTATCTGTGGCAGGGGATTGGAATGGGATGTAAGGACCCTGCCTATACAAACCACTCCAGGATTCTAGGATTTTAAATGTTTCTGAGCTTTGATATTCAAACATTTAGAATTCCTTTTTCCAGTTTTATTCGTTTGCTTACGTATCTACATAGAATGTCTGAAAATGTTGTGACAGCAGCAGAGCAATGAACACGTACACAAGGGAAAAGCATCAGAGATCTGTACGTGGTAACAGCCTGCTTAGTCCAATTTCTTATGCCCAATGCAGATGGCATTTTATTACCTTAGCAGCAAGAAGCTTTACAGAGCCTGGGTGGGTTTTCTTTGTTCCCAGTACTTTACAGCTGAAGAGTACATATATAACTACATCTTACCTAATACAAGTGTGGATATTCTTATTATTCATGTAAGTAGTGATTTTCAAAGACAACTTGATAATAGCTGCCATTCATTGACACATGGAAACAACCCTGAGACATCTTACACCACCAGTCACAACAAAGGCAGAATACATGACCCAGAGAGGTGATACAGCATGGAGAAGAGCCGTAACAGCTCTCCTGGAACAACCTGGCTTCATGTTGAGCTGGATGGATTATGCTGTGATTGTAAGGTTTGGGCTCTTTAAATGACATAAACAAAAGAAATTCTGACCATTTCTCCTCTGGTGCCCCTCGGTTAGTGTGCTGTAAAATGAAATGAGCTTACTCCCCATCGGCTCCCGAACAGCCTTCACATGTTAAAGACTTATGGACACTGCTAATCTGTGACAAAACCAGGAAGTGTAATTAGTCCTGCCAAACCATCTGTCAGGCCTGAGAGACTTGGATGATATTTGGGAAAAGCACATAAACATGTGTGCGCTTGTCCCAAGTCCCAGAGCATCCAAACTTGGCCAACAGCTGGGTAGAACAGGATTTGACACTTGTGTTGAAAAGGCCAGAGAAAGAAAATGCTGCTAATATAGAAAGACACCCAGTATTAGTCACTGCAAAATCCTGTTTTAAATGATCAAGCCCAGAGCTGAAAATAACTTATGGCAGGGGGGTTGGAACTAGATGATCTTAAGGTCCTTTACTACCCTAACTATTCTGTGATTCTGTGGTACTAAAACTGTCCTGACACTCCCATGGCAAAGACATAAAATCCCTCACAGCAGTCACAAGCAGCATAGAAATACTGTATGAGCTCCGTAATCAGGAGACAGGTTGCGAGTGTTTTGGTTTACCATTGAACCATCTCCTGATACCACCCCAGGAACAGCAGCTCTCAAAGAGGCGTTCCTGGAGGAGACAGGAAGACCAAGATGGAATCGAGTGGGAAGGTGTCTGTCTGGGAGGGAAGGCCCAGCTTTGGGAGCTTTAACATCTGCTTTCTCCTGCCATGAATTCACACAACTGGTGTTCACAGTGACTTGTAGAGGCTGTTCTGTTTTGGCAGAATAACTTGAGTGGTTCCCTTTTGCTGCTGCTCTCCAAGAAAACACTTCTGGTGCACTTTCCAACAGAGCCGTGAGCAGAAAAAGGGAGAGTGGAAAACATTAGCCTGAGACTTCTGTAATCTACACCACATGAGACAGAGCATACAGGTCTGCTGCTGATACATTAACACCATGTCATGAATGACATAAGGATGGGTATAAAGCAGCCGTATCACAAGGCAGAGCAGGCCAGCGGTGCTTCCGACTAACAAATGTCTTTGTGGGGCAGACAACGTGCATGCTTCCCATTGAGATGTGTCAGTTCAGGTGGTCAGTATTAGCCCAGGGCCAAAGCCCACAGATAAAAACCTGCATTCATTGTAGAAATTCTGTCTAAAAACACAGTTACAATGATTTTCATCAACTTCGTATTTGCCAAAATGTGCCGCTATGTCACAGGAAACATTTTTCCACAGAAGAATCATAACACAGCTGAGAAAAATGGTGAGAAGCTCTGGAGAAAAGGCAAAACCAGCCTAAAACCAGAGTTTTGCTTTTCCTGTAATGGTTTCACCGGTTTAGAAGGCTGTCAACAGTGTCAGTCAGTTAATGCTGGCTTTTACCCGGGATGGACATGGGACAGTCTCACAAGCGGTTACCCCGCTTCAGTTCCAGCAGGGATCATCTCTAGCTTGCTCAGCAGTCAATTTTTACCAACTCAAATGTGTTTCTGAGGACATATCTGATTTGATTCAAATCCATTCATCATTTGAGGCAGTTTGTGATCAGCAGAGCAAGGACCAGTGCCTGCCCCATGCTGCACGCACCACTGATGCTGCTCACACTAACCCAGACCTACACACGAACAGCCATCTCTGGTCTACAAACAGACATTTCAATGCAATCCCATTTTTCACAGAGATTTTGTCTGGAGGAGCAACAGGAGGAGAAACAAACACAACCCTTGAAACCCTGTAAATGTCTCAGGGCACAACTCCTATTCTCCAGCCACGCTGTAAATCATGAGACCATGAAATTGCACCACAAACACCTGCACCCCTGGGTGTCAAACAAGAAGCGAGCATAGATATACAAAAGGAGCCAGATCAGCTATGAGATTGGGGCTTTATGTTCAATACTCAGACCCACCTTTGTATCTCAGGAAAGCAATTACTGACAGTGTCATCATACTAGGCATGCATAAAAACATAGCCAAGCTTCATCAATTCCACAGTTCAATTATTTTTAATGCAGAAGGCACTGGTCAACCCTTCCTCTGCTTACAACCACAACCTGCCCATGGATAAGGAAAATGACAAAGCTCTTCCATTTTCTGGGATGGAAGAGTGCCTGCTATGACCTCTAAAACAGTACACAGAAACAGAAAAGCTTCTCAGTTGATTTAACTGGATTTCCTGAAGTCCATCCTTGTAAAAGGAGCATGTGCAGGGATGTAAAGGGAGCATCCCCATGGTACTGTCCATCCCTGGAGGTGTTCAAGGCCAGGTTGGACATAGCCTTGGGTGACATGGTTTAGTGGGAGGTGCCCCTGCCCATAGCAGGGGGGTTGGAACTAGATGATCTTAAGGTCCTTTCCAACTCTAACTATTCTATGATTCTATGATTATTAATACATAGACTTGTCCCTTTTATTGTACAAGAACTCTTATAATGCCTCCAACTAACTGGAGGAGAGTTCAGCAGCTCCAAGGAGATGATTAAGATCCATTATTAGTTCCTCTTCCTATTATTTTACCTATATTAAACTTCAGGGTTCAAACCTCACTAAGGAAACAATTGTAAGAAAGATAAATAGCACAAAACTAGCTCTTCCCTAAAGCAAATAATTAGAAGAAATATTTTTTTTTCATGCTCTAAAATTCCTCAGACTATCCTGTTGCAATATATGCATATGACTATATATATAATATATATTTGAAAGAAATAGAATTGCACTTTCTCTTTGAAGTAAGTAGGTGTAATTTTCTGATTTTTCTTAAAGGGAAAATAAGGTAAATGGAGCTCAGGGGGAGTACTCTCATGAAGTTTAAGGGCAGACACAAAATGGGGGCAACAAACAATAAAAAGAGATGCCTTTTGTGTGTGTATCTGAAACCAGACTGAGAGCTCAGATACAGGTAGGAGCTGAGGAGGGTGTTTGTTTAAAATGTGTATTTGCTGGAGCTCTCTGGAGGATCAGAGTGGGATTGAGAGATCTTCACATCTTAACCAGAGAAGCAGAATGTGCAAGACGTCAAGCAGGATTGGTGCTGAGCTGGTACTAACAAACAGAAACAGAGGTTAAAAATGCTCTGACTACAATCCTCTTCCCTTTTCAACTGCCTGAGCTTCAGACTTTTAATCCCAAGAGCTCTCCAGTTTTCTCCTATGTCTCCCAGGAAAACCAGAGAAGTCTGAATCTGTATTTCTGAAAGGAATAAAGAAAAGCTAAGAACTAAGCAACCTTTCACAACATTTTGTACAGCCTAATGAAGCAAATGGGACACAGGCAGATTGCTTCCCACCCACCCCCCTCCTCCTTTGCAGGTCACCTTTATCCATGACACACAGTAATAAAAGCAGGAAAATGAAAGTTAAGGCCAACAGACTGTCCTGAACTCGTCCTGCTGTGCTTTGGTACTCAGGGCTCTCAGATTAATGCGGTGTCACACAGCATATGCTGCAATACCCAGGCACTGCAGGATGTGTTAAGAAGGAGGGTTAAGGCTTTGGGCATTCTTATCGAGGTAAAGCTCACCGCCCTGAAATGGTACATCTCTATGGATTTAGGCTTTTGTTCCTTGGATCTTTTCCCTCAGATTTGCAGGCAGGAGCATTGTGGTCACTGAACTTGTGCATCCGGCTTTCCTGAGCACTGAATAATGCAACTTTGCCTGAGCACTGCTGCCTTCACTGTTAAGACAATAGATGCATTCCAGGTATGATAAACACATCAAGATCCCCCAAATCTCTGATCTCGATAGCCAAGTGCACCTTCCAACACAAAGCTTTGGTATGAGTGGATATTTTTATCTTGCTGAGTTGATAAAAGACATTTCAAACTAGCAGAACATAAGAAAGTGATGTGTTGTGCAAATGCCAAAGCAAATTACTGGAGAGGAAATAAAAGTCCATTGTGAAAACAAGCAGAATTCCATGTACAGGCCTTGTTCGCCAAGATTTTTGGCAGTTATCAGAAGCTAAGGAGTATCGAAGTGCAAGTCTTCATTACATTTCACACAAGGACAATGGCTGTACATTTAAAATGACATGTACTTCTTTCGCCTCTGGGTCAAAATCCATTTCACCAGTACCTCAACAGTTTAAATCAGTTCTAACTATAGTATCAATAACTGGAATATATACACAATAACTCCCCAGATCACATGCTGTGTTCAAGTCACATCTGAAGAGCTAAAATGATCTCTGGAGATTAAATCAAAGTAGAATGAAATTAAACACCAAGGGTTAAGTTCTGACACCAGGTTTCCATCTAAGTCAGTAAATACAACCCTGCCCCATTGTCAGCTCCACCTCGGGGAAAGCTAAACTGTGCAACCAACCTGCGGCAGGAGATGGTTGGAATCTAAATTTCACCTTTGGTAGCGAGACAGAAAACCACAGCCCATGTGTGCAGGAGGCAGGGGCCAGGGAAATGACTGACTTGAAAACCCCAGCAATAAATCCTGCCCTGTGAGCAGGAAGAGGAAGAGCAGAGAGGGAACCGGGCCTGAACTTTTGTTTCTTTCCCATATGCTCCCAAGACATCAACAACTGATTGTGCTCCCTATAAACCCGGTCACTGAAGCAGAAGCTAGCTGACAGAATACTTCATTTTCTCTCTAAATAGCAGCTCTTGGCACTTCATAAAACCTTACCAGAATGTTTTCCTGTTGCATTCAAGATGCCCTAGAAAACTTTGAGCTCCCTGAGAGAGCAATAGGATGCTCCCTTAAGTCTTAATGACACAATCAGCACTCCCTGTTTATAAGGGCAAGACTCCAAATACGCTGGGAGATCTTTTTGGGAACCTGCCTCCCCCTTTCAGCCTTGGCAAGGGAAGGTAAAATCCTGCTGGAGGGGCTGGAGGGCCACAGTGCGCATCTGCAAACAGCCAAGTCCTACACAAGAAAGACGAAAAGGAGCAAGACCAACTGAATCCCAGCCTCCCCACACTTGTTAGCCAGTCCCCACGTTGGAGCAGCTTTATAAACACACACTACAAGAAACATAAAGGGAACCATAAACCCAATTCAATTTAATTGGGGGCTCTCCTGACAGAAGAGTTATTAATAAGATTGCACTGTAGAACCCCCTGTGAAATCCTCAATGCAGTCAGATGCACCAGCAACAACATTTAACACCCAGCAAGCCACACACTGAGGGGCTGTTGCCGCTCCTTTCCTTCACTCTTCCCCCTCCACTTCCCTCTCTTCTTTTATCCAATTATCACAAAAAAAGAGGCAAATCCCCCCTCCCGCTCCTCTCGAGCAGCTCCTATAAATTATTCACACGATATTACAGTGTATGTCAGCAGTCTCACAGTGTTTAAAAAACTTAACTACAAGCCAATTAAAATGTAAACTGAGAAAGACGGATGGGGTTGGGTCACTCTGGTGTGAACTTGAGCAGCTCATAACAATACACACAACTTCTAGACCTGCTAATTTGACAGCTACTTTCATCAGCAGGCGCTTTTTCTTTCTTTATTCTCCTGTTTTTTTCTCTTTTAAATGCACTGCTTTTCAGAGGACAAACCAGTCTACATCCAGCAGATTAATCCCTGGGGTCTCATGGTGCTGTACAGGCACTTGGTGTGTGAGTTACTAACAGGTTCAGGTTAGGTTTGCACGGTGGAATAGGGGCAAAGGGGTTTTCCCCTTCTGGAGACACCAGTCACTGAAATTGTAACTCAATGACAGCATTTCAAGTGACAAATTCTAGTTTTTACATGAAGCCACTGATTTACCACAAAAAGGAGAATGCAGGATATTTGACTGCTAAATAAAACCCTTGCAATAAAGACATTCAGGATTCCCCAGTGAGTGCATCAGTGTGGCAAGACTGGACATCTGCCTGAATTGCTTTCTGATGGACTGTGGAGTAAGCCAGGCACCAATTAGCTTCTCCAGTGATAATGACACTAATTTTAATCTTCATGGGTTAATTACAGGAGCACCATGAACTCAGATGTGAACTTGCAGTCAGAAACATTAGGGAAAACCTCAAAACCCAAAAGCATTATAGAAACAAAACCAGTACTCAAGCAGGGAAATTTAAGACACACCTAGCTAAATCCTGAACAACGAATCAAGAGCATCTTGATTTCATTCTAACTATGCTACTTGATTGATGGCCTGTCAGAAACCAGCCATTCTCCTTAGCTGTACAATGGGGATACTCGTGGCATGACTTACCCATTAAAATAGACTGAATGTGATAAGAGAGAAAGAACCAGTACTGTTACCTGCTCCATCGCTGGCAGTGTTCAAGGCCGGGCTGGACATAGCCTTGGGTGGCATGGTTTAGTGGGAGGTGTCCCTGCCCATAGCAGGGGGGCTGGAACTAGATGATCTTAAGGTCCTTTCCAACCCTAACTATTCTGTGATTCTATGATTTTTTCTCTCCTCTTTTTAAGAAGGGTGAAATCTGCAAAAGGTTCTTCTATGCCCACCAGGAACTCAACTAATTTCACCAGTCACTGCATTGACAATATCCAGCCTACCACACCAATTTGATCTGGCATCCTCAAGGCACCTTAAATTACAGCCTAATTACAGTCAGACTCCTGTGGGAGAGCATAAAGGCCATACTTCCTGCAGTGAAAAAGGGCATGCACACAGTGGGGACAGTAGCATCAGCTTAGGATCCTCTCTAGCCACATCTGCAGGGCTTACGAAACAGGAGGCAGCAGGATGGAGGCCAAGTCTATGCTCCCTTCCCTCACAACAGTAACTCAAGGTGAACAGGGCCACATCCAGCCCAAAGAAAGGTGGCCACAGGAATAGAGCCAGTGCAGTGATACTGTCCTGCTGACAGGAAGAGAAAAAGGAGATTTTTTCAGATAGTCGATGTTCTGTTCCAGCCAAAGACACTGTAGTAGCTTCCTGCCTGGAGATCACCAGTTTGAGTACTTAAAGTTTTCCATTTGGGAGGAAAAAAAAACAGTATTACATTTTTATATCCCATCCTTAACCTGAAACAGAGTTTTAAACAATGTATTTCCTGCAAGATGAAACAATCCAAATTCCCCAAACGGCCCTATCCACAGTTAAAAAGGGGACAAACTGTGATGCGCAGCTTGTGGGGAAGTGCAGAGAGAATCTATCTGGAGTTCATAACCATGTGCATCTCTCTACTCAGGACCTGAGGCAAAGCAACAGATGAGCTTCTACAAAGAATAGATCGCTCAGCTCAGAAGCTGTCTTCATGCCTGTGAGTGCTAACCAAGGATGGCAGAGTTGTTTTGTTCCAACTGTTCTGTATGAAATGGGAAAACAGAACCAAAGCAAGAGCCATTTTGTGGTTCATATATTACAAGAAGAAAACCAATATAAGCAAAACACTGTAACTTTTATATATAAACTCATGAAAATACATTGCCTTAATATGTTTTTTATCCCCCAATTCTCACATCTTAAAAGTTGCATATGATAACTTCCTGTGAATTGAAGCACTTTGAAGAGGCTGTGAAACTACTTTTCAAAGGAAAATAAAACAAAACACAGGGAACAACCTTTGAACACTCCCAAATCCTCATTTGTAGAATGTGTACGTGAGACAGAAACAGAACCGTGTAAGAGGATTCAGTTTTACTGATTCAAGTCATGCCATGCTTGTAAATTCTTTGCTGGTCAGGCAGCTGGAGGTATTTTCATTTCAGGCCCAGGAAGCAGGGCTTTATTTCTACCAGCAGTCACTTAGTAGCTTTTCTTTCTGAAAGGCACTGAGAAAATGAAGGGAATTAGGAGGCAGCATCCAAAAAATGACAGTTCCCTGAAAACATTGTTTTCTGTATACCTGAATTTGAGTTTTTCTATTGATCTTGCTTGCTTTCCCTAGTTCACCTCCATTCTAGTGACTGACAGTGTTGATCATATCTGTCATCATCAGTTCTTCCTGATCCTGTATGAGAGTATCTGAAATTCAAGACCTCAATCCAGACAATGGAAGTTCTCACTGCAGTAGCAACTACACGCTTCCCATGCTCTCATGAAACCAGCAGAGCTCTGGCAAGAGGTTCCAGCACTCAGAAATACTCCTGGTTGAAGCTACACATTATTTGCACAGTTGCTTATTTAAATGAGGATTTTCCCTTTCCTTTCTCAGGAGCTTGGTACCCTTCTTATCAGCCTTCTGATGAAGAGATACTCTTCTTTCACTTTCCTCTACAGAAAAATTATTAGCTTCTGAGAAGTTCACCACAAAAGCTACAGGAACTTGTGTTTTCCTCATTCACTCTCTTTTCAGCTCATTATTTTATATCACTTGTGGGAATTATATCAGTCTCAGCACTCCACCTTATTTAGCTATCCAGTCCCCGCTAACTGACATTTTATTCTGCACCTATCCACAGAAAAACATGGTTCTGTCTCAGCATTCCTGCCTGATAAATACCTTCAGAGCAAGTCTCCTACTCACACCAGCTCATTACAGTAGAAACTCTACATTATAATTGATCTTATCTACATGTTAAATACTCTTAGCATCTTGTCAACCCTCCAATATGGTCAATTACTAGGTAATAGTGCCCACTTCCACATCCTTATTGCTTCAATGGTAAGATCAATAATTAAGAATACACAGCACCACTGAGTGCCTGCTGGCGAGAGACTGCTCATGCACTGAAGGAATAAAGAGAATAACTCCACCAAGTCCTTTTGCTGATTCTGAGGATACCTGACCTAGGAACATTGAATTCCTCAGTGATTGAGGAAGTTTCTTCATCCCCAGCTCTACCTCCACCAGAATTTCTTGATGAAGCAAAAAGAGCAACAAAATCTATTTCTTGAATGTTCTCTCATTGCAGAGAAGCCCAAAAGTTCTGCCTCCTTTGGCTGAATGTTAAGGATCCCATGACTGACTACAAGTGCCTTTGCTTGGTTTTTTTGATGGCAATCTGTTAGCTTCTTTTTCTTTTGCTCTGTTTTCTTTCCATTTTGGTGGGGCATGGTCCATATGGATTATATACATGCCTCAAGGTATCAGGTTTAACTCTTTAATTCACATTACAAAATTACGTGCCCTATTTCCTCTCAGTCTTTAGGACCAGATCACAATGTAAGATATAAAAATACCTTACCTTTAATGGCTGAATTATAATACTGACTGGATATCTAAACTGGACATCAATGCACTACCTTACTAATAAAGAAAGACATTAAATCCAGAATGTTAATCCTGCTTTGAGACAAGTGATGTGCTTCAGTAGAACCTAAGCTTAACAATTTCAATGCGCTGTCAAGGTCAGGTAGCAGGGATAAAAATTCACACACAAGAGATATTTACTCACACTATGAAAACCCATCCGGTGGCATCCTTTTTGTCTCTCTATTTCATATCAAGAGAACTTGATCACTTCAATGAAAGGACCATTTACAGAGTGAACAACTAGCAAATCATCCACTCAACCTGCACCCAGAGATGTTCAATGCTAAACGGAAATCACACATTGTGCTCTCTAGGAAAAGCCTAAAGCCCTTGACTTCTGTCTTCCCTATTCAGTGATGGGCTTTGGCACATGGAAACGCTGGCTTATTTTTCTTTCTTTATGTACTGGTGAGTAACCCAGATCTTCGAGTCAGTTCAGTTAACAATTGTTCAACAAAGTTTCCATAACCTTCAGAGCCTCTACATATTGAAAACAAGGAAAGTTTAAAATGTATTTATTATTTTTGACTGCAAACTCAATTTCACTGTTCAAAGCCTGCACAGAGGGAAAGACAGTGTTCTCTGAGCTGAAAGGGAAATAAACCCTAAGTACTCTCACATTCCTAGGATGCCTAACTGACCCAGAGATACGTCATAGAAAAGTATTCCACTCCTTTCAAATACTTACTTTAAGATGCTGCTTTCTACACTTCTCAGTACTCATAGAAAACACCACCACCCCCCCATGTGTAAATGGAGCTTTTTAAAATTAAGAACCTGCCACTGGAAAGCTTTCTCCAAGAGCAATCTACCATATGCATTAATGTAAGGAATGGGAATGACCTCCAAAATCCTCATATCGGTTATCATAGCTTCCCCTTGAAATCACAGCAAAATGCCCCTTCACGTATTGTCCTCTTTGAAAGGAAGTGGGCATAACACTGGTACACTCATGGACCCCAGAGAAACAAAAAACTTTCCTCGGGTCAAAGAGGAAAAATGGGTGTGGGAGAGTTTAGTGGAATTTTCATACTCTGGCCAGAAATCCAACTTAATCCACACCAGTTGTCTGATGCTGAGGTATTTCCTTAAGCCTCCAACAGGCTCCATTTCGCTGTATTATTTTGTCTCGTTCTGATATTCCTACCAGCTTATCTTTCAACCAGAAAATTCCAATGAACAGCCATTCACAACAGCCTTTAGCATTACTGTGTCACAGAATAACTAGAGATGGCCCAAGAATAACAGTTCTGGCTGTATCATAGTGACTCCAGTCAGATGTGGATGCTGACAGTTCAGTTCCTACATTTCTATATTCAGGTAGATGAGTTTAAATGACAGGATGATAAATGCTGTGCTTTCAGAAATCCCACACTATTGCGTGACTTGAGCATTTTTACTTAGGAAGAATTCCATAGGTGTATGACATCCATTTCCACCTGGAATCAAAGCACACATATGGATGAACCCGTTTTTTTCCCATTCCCCAGCTCCTCCCAAAGCCACCTTGCCTCTATTCTGAACACTGACAGAAAACTATACTCTGCTCACTGCACACTTCCAAGCCTGCTGTTTCTGGCAGAACTGCTTCACCCGGTTTTAATTGCCACCAACATAAATGTCAAACGTTGTATTACAAGAAATGAGTCATGTCTGTGTTAATGACAAAGAAAATGCTTTATGGAATGGATTCAAAGCTTGCACAACACACGGATCATTGTCTTTTTTAATATATTAAGAAATTTCTGAGGTTCGGGACTTTTCAGGAAATTATCTGCATGGCTTCCACAATAATCACTGGAGTCTACAGAACAGTCTTCTGGATCTCCAAAAAGCTGTTGAAATCTGCTCTAAATCAGTAATGTCTCCTTTAAGGAAGGAGGGGAGAGAAAGGATGGAGAAAATAAAAAGTTCTCTCAAAGTAAAGCTCCTGGTTTTGAAGTTCTCTGCTTTTAGCAAGTTCTGTTCTATTTAATAGCTTCCAGAGTCAAGAAGGTCTCAGGTAGACCTGACTTACCTAACCACATGAGCAATTAGTTCCTCCAGACAGTATGTCTGTTGTAATGTAGTTCACTTAACTTCACATGGTGAATCAGTTCACTTTTAAGGTGCAGTTTTTTTCCTTCCCTCCTATTATTTCTCTTCCTTGTCTCTCGGCAGCTGCCTGCCTTGACATCTGAACTTCGCTTGCTCCACAGATTGACTGTTTCAGGCACTGTTAGGGAACTAAAATCTCTGCCCATTCCCCTGAGAATGTGACTACACCCCCAAGTTCATTGCAAGCTCCAGGTCTTGCAAATGAAAACTGCGTGCTGCTTCCCTTGGCTTGGTTTAATTTAAGTTTGATTAAGAACATGGTTGCTGTTTCCAACATGAACCTAAAGGGAGACATCAGTTTCTGATAGATGCTGCCTTCAGCCTCAGCTGGCGATTTCAAACACATCTCGGAACTCACAAACCCCAGCAAAATCCTGCCTGACCTACAAACAACAATTAGCACAAAAAGCCACTTCACATTCTTTGATTTGCTTTAAAGCCAAATGTTTTGATAGTCTGCCTAATTGCTCTGGGAGTTTGGAAGAAAACGTTGAGATTAACTAAACAGGAAACAAAACGAACACTGCTCCGGCAGATGAAGGGCGACTACAGTTAACTGAACTGTCTGCTTAAGTATCAGCGTATACAGTGCCATGTTACAGTGAAGATGCTGCCAAGTGCTTGTCTTTTGTTGTATAAGAATGTCACTTGAGCACTTGAGCACGGTTTCCTATAAGTCTGTCACCCAGTGTTTCGCAAAGGTATTACATGCTGCTAAACTTCATCCATTCGTATTTATTTAGGTTCAAGTAAGCAAGCTCTGGGGCAACAGCACAAGAGGGATGTTGGAGTGAGTCCAGAGGAGGCCATGGAGATGTTGCAAAGGCTGGAGCAGCTCTGCTCTGGAGCCAGGCTGAGAGAGCTGGGTGGTTCAGCCTGAAGAAGAGAAGGCTCCTTAAGGGGAGACTTTAGAACAGCTCCAGTGCCTAAAGGGGTACAGGAAAGCTGGAGTGGGGCTTTGGACAAGGGCCTGTAGGGACAGGACAAGGGGAATGGCTTTAACCTGACAAGAGAAGAGACTGAGATGAGCTCTTAGGCAGAAGTTCTTCCTTGTGAGGGTGCTGAGGCGCTGGCACAGGGTGCCCAGAGAAGCTGTGGCTGCCCCATCCCTGGCAGTGTTCAAGGCCAGGTTGGACGGGGCTTGGAGCAACCTCCTCCAGTGGAAGGTGCCCCGGCCCGTAGCAGGGTTTGGAACTGAATAATCTTTAAGGCCCCTTTCAACCCAAACCAGTCTGGGATTCTATTATTCTATGATATTTTGACTTTTATTTTCTAAAGCCATGTAGACTAGTATCTCTTTCCTTAAATATCACTCTAAAAAGACTCATTTAAAGAACACGTCTGTCTCCTGGTAAAAGAAAAAAAAAAAAACAACCAACCAAAAAACAAACAAAACTCCCAAAGTTTCCTAATCTGCATTCTTCAGGAGGTCAGCAGGCAGAGAGAAAGAAGTGAAAATCTACGTGCTTCTAATTAGATGATGACTACATCCATATATACACATACACACACTATAAATCTAACTATATGACTACATACCATACTCTACTTTTATAGTATAATGAGTACAGCTGTGAACATAACCCTCCCCAGAAGAGGTGAGCAGCAAAGCAAAGGCCAATGAACTTCCCTCCCCTCTTTGCTACCCAACACTGACACCTGTTTCCAACTTTGAGAATAGGGATGCACCCACCTTTTCCAAACGCATCCTTGCCGCTGCAAATTGGGACCACTCTTTAAAATGAATGATGCTTGATCCGTGCTAATGGAAGGTCCGGCCCTGAGACTTCTTAGAGCTGTAACCTTTTGGAGACCTAAGCTGGAGGCATATCTGCTCTTGTGTTTTGCTTGCATGGTCAGTATCTCAACCTTGTTGAAGACGCAGAGGATACAAAGGACAACAATCACCCTCACTACTGCAAGAGAGGATGCTATTATCTTTTAACATTATATGCCACTGCAATCTAAAAGCATGTACTCTATAGGCCTTGAGAGCATGTTGCGATTCTGGCACTTCACCCCACAGGCATTCTTCATTCCCTACATCCAGCCAAGTTACTTTCTGGTAGTGTGCTGGTTTTACTGCTTGTGCCTCTCCTGTGGAACACATGTACCACTTTTGTTCTATTCAGGGTTTTCTTTGAACTGCTGCTGTTCCAGAAGCTATAAACTCATTTCTATTGCCAGGAAGCAGATTTCTGCATCTAACTTTAGCCATCTAATAGTGTAGATCATCTTGGGGTTCCTCCTACAATCAATGGAAAGAGAAAGGTGGAGTCAACCACCAATGAGACTGAGGTACTTATCTTAATGGTGGAGGATGAATCACCATCACTGTCTCCCTGTGGAATGAGGCGGGGGGCAAGACATGCTTGCCTTCCATCCCTCTGGCAGGAGAGAGATGCTTCGCCCCAGGTTTCCAGCTCAATGCTGGGACTGGGCCAATGTCCACAGCATCATCTCTGCAGTGCCAATTCCCCATTATAGAAGACCAGCAAGATCACTACATTAGGAACAGGCAGTAGCATGCACAGGACAGGGAACAGAGAAATAAGGGAAAGAAAGATACTGTCAGTAGAGTAATCCACCCAGGCTGGCCCTGGGACCCTCCATCTTCTTGCTCCCTGACCCAGCACATCCCAAACTGCATTTCCTGGACTGCCACTTACACACCAGGCACATCTGTGAAACTCAATCACTAAAGAAGAAGGACAAATTCAAGTACCTGCTCCTCATCTGAGGGGCAATTACATTAAAATTTGCCTGCACAGCAGAGAAACTTTGAGGCAGATCTGACAGCAAAAGTTCAATGTAGAGCATTAAAGCAAAGTCCTCTTATCTGCATCCCTCAAAATGCTGTCAAGTTAACACAGCTCTGTTCACTCTTGCTGAAGTGCACAGGATCATTTTTGCATCTTGTCTACAGGCACAGTGAGTCTATTACAATCACAACAAATGATTTCTGTCGACCCCAAGAGATGTTGTGTCTCATTAGCACATGGAGCTAAACCCCAGCAAAGACACTATTTCTTGGATGTAATTATTCAGATTTCAATCAGCAAGAAGCACTAATGCTCATGAAAACTTTTTTTGCCATTCCGTCTACCCGTTCGTATCTGCACCCTCTATTGATAGCTGGCTGTGTACTACAGCAAGTGCTTTCTGAAAGAGGCGATCCTGTCGTCCTGGAACACAAACCGCTTCCAAGTAAATCACCTGTCTCCATAACGGAGCAGTTCCATTAAGAGCAGCACTCTTTTCCATAATGGACTCACTGCACAACTCACTGCCATGGGCAAGGCTATCAGATCTCTGACATCTGACTGCCATGGTGAAAAGAGACGATTTGGAAAGATCATGAGAAATATTTGCCAAGACAATACTGAATCTCACACTCATTACTTAATTTCAACTACTTCTGTCCATGTAATGTTAGCTACAAACATATAAGGTACTTCTGATACTAACAAAATGCACAATGCCATCTCTGAAGGTCTGACATTTCTCCAGAGTAAGGCTGGAGTAGCACTGGATCTAAAGCTCTTTTTCAGAAAATGGAAACCCTGTTCTCACTTGCAATGAAGCTGTTAGAGATGGGAAGAACCCAGATTAGTGAGCAGGGGACTGCTGGCGATGCTCAAGCAGCCCTGGTGTGGGATTTGCCATGAGCGCTCGGGTAAAAAACTTCTCCACAAACAAGAGCAGTTCATTGTACCTCAAACACAAACAATGACAGAAAAGGAACACTTCTTTATAAACAAAAGCATTCCCCAGGAGGGAAAAAAAAGCCAACAGAATTTAACTGCAGGAGTATTTAATAAGAAACGGCCCGTTCCAGTCTCTTCTTCATTTAATTTAAAGTAAACATAAACCAGATCTCTCCTATACAACACCACCATTCCCTCAGAAGAAACAGAAAGGAATTCAAAGGTCACTCTGGAAAATATGGTTGTTGGAAAACTAAGGAAGAGACTCTTGCCTGTCAGCGATCCTTGAGGAGGTCTGATCCCCGCATACAAACTGCAGGATGAAGACTCCTATTGCAGAGTTCACTCAGTGCCTCAGCTCCACCAGACTCCTCAATCCACTCAACACCTTACAGCAGGAACTGCCTGGAGAGATCCACACCTCATGAGAGGCATCATCCCCAGCCACCATCAAATGGGTTCTTGCAGCACAGCACCTGCATTGGTCCTGTGGCCAAGGCAGTTTCTCCTCCACATGCTCTAGCTGTTCATTCTAACAGTGACAAGGATCAAGAAGCAAATGGAAGGGCAGCAGTCAACTTTCCAATGACTTCTCTAAAGCTATAAAACTTTAGGACATATTCCACAGAACACCCATCATGTCTGTGTATATACTCAATGAATAAGTTACCTAGAGCTCAGCCAAAAGCACACATGCATTTCTGTTTGCATCAAAAAAAAAAGAGAAAAATCAATTGCAAGACCCCCCATGCCCCGGTTTCACCTACCTCCATTACCAGATAGCAAATAAATTCTCCTATTCTGCTATATCTAGTAACCAGGGCAAACTGCAGTGCGGTGTGAGAAACCACAAGGGTTCTTAAAAAGACAAGAGTGGAAGGAAGAAGCTCTCCATGCACCGCAGTGGCTTTTACGTCAAGAAACCAAGTCCACCCAGAATTCCCAAAATGCCACATTGGAAAGCCTGAGCTGTGTTGCAGTAACTCACTTGTAACACTGACCGGCCTAAAGGAAACCTGGCAAGAAACTCCTTGTACAACAACAACCCAGGCTTGCAATAAAAGCCATCTGCAAAAGTGCCAATTATGCTTCTCAAATGATTATGTTCCATCCAGTTTTGCTGACAAGCAAGTTATGCCACATTTTAATAGGCAATAAAATGTATTATTAAATAATTAGTAGCTAAGAAACAGAAATTAGAGGGCACTTCCTTTCACATACATCCCCCAGTACTTCAAACTATTGATTTAAAGGCAACTCGATCCTCTAAAGAGGACAAAATGGAACCTGATACAGCAGTTTACCAGGAGACAATTACAAGGCTAATGATTGTTCGTGGAGAAATGAAGCAGAAGGAAATTCTAGAGAATTCCACCCTGCTCTGTTTTGTCTGATCTGTCTCTAAATCCCCCAAAGAGCTAAAATTTCTCCAAATCCATTCCTTGCTCTGAGGCCATTAATTACAGTGTTAAAGGTAAAGACGTATTGATGTGTTTCCTCTGCTCCCTCCATCCCCCCCAGGTAACGTCTGGTACTTGCTCAGCCTTTAAGGTACGGTTGCACTAACTGGAAAAAGCCCCACTAAGACCAATTAAGGCCTTTACTAAGAGGCTGAAAAGAAGACAAATGGAGGCAGAAAGCCCGATTACAAGGAACCTTTGTACAGATGTAAAGCAATTAGAATAGTCTCAAGGGCTGGCCAGTGCAGTACCTACTAGTAAAGGATTTGACAGCTTGTCTAAACTTGGAACAATCTGTCGGTCTCTCTTTTCGGTGGAGTGTAAAAGTGAACCCTGTATTAGTGTCATGTATCGGCTGATAGCTTGGTATTGGTTTCCCTCAGCATGTTAAATCTGTAATGCTGGTCTCCAGATCCCTTGTGGATGACAATAGTGTTACACAGTCAGCTCTAACTTACAAGGAAAGAAGATATGCCTGATGCTAAAGCACGATAAAACACAGAATCAGTTCTTTCAAGCTTCTTTTATTTGCCTAATGCTAATCCCTAGAATGTCTCAAATTCACTGCACTGTGCTGCAGAATTTGGCACAGAATGCGTAAGAAGTGAAAACGTTTGTCCTGCAGTCTTAATAAGAAAACTCAATCTTGCAGTGACTCAGTTTCAGGCAGCTCCGAATCTCAGGTCACTCTTTAGAAAGAACAAAAATAAAAGCCAAAAAATATACTTCTAAGAAATGAGAAGTTATCAAATGGTACCTGAGTTCTCCAGTACCACCCGCATCCCTGGCTGCCCCAGACCCCAACAAACACCCAACTTCTCATAGAAGATTCAACATCTCTTACATTAGGAAATGTCTCTCCACAGTGGTAAGTACTCAGCAGTTGCTGCTCTGCTGCCGAGGGGGATGACTGAAACAACCTTAGCCACTAGCCTGCTACGTTCTTTGGACAATCAAGTCTTTGCTAAGGTGCCCAGATCTGAGCCCAGACTAAACTCTGGTTTCCCCTAAAAATGTGTCTCAGATCAAATAGTAAGTGCAGTAATGCAGCATGCCAGGGCTTCACACATGAAATTCAGGTTTAATGATGTTTGGGGTTTAAGTAAAATAAATCCGGACATCTACCATGAATATCCTTCACATTGCAGCCACAACCTAAGAGGGTTTATTTGTTGGCAGAACTGACAGTCAGCAGAGCTGTTGCTGGCTGGGTTTAACAGTCAGTGCTATAAAAGTATCCTCCAATGGCCACCTCTCCAACCAGTCTCGTGTTCATGGTGTGAAAAAATGCAAACACACCAAGATTATTTCAAAGCAGTAAGCCAAAAGACCCAGTACACCAGTAGTGAGGTCGGCAGCATACCTTTGCCCTGTGAATTACTTAAGTGCTATTACTCACTGAACTTTGTACTGAGCACCAAAGAGAAGAGGGTTTAATGCACCACCTCAGTGCAAACCAAGCTAAGCCCACTAAAAATCATTTCAGCAGGTATACCACAGTACACTGAAATTAGGTTCTCCAAAGACACCTTCCAGAGACATTATTCCTCAGGGTAACTCATTGTGTATTCCAATGTTTTGAATTCACCTTAGATTTTAAAACACAGAGGCAAAGATCACACACAAAAAATGAAGTTTTAATGAAAATATGTCAGATACCTGCTTCACTGCTCTGTGAGGATTCAAGTATAACTCTCTGTGCATGCATCCCTCAACAGTCACATCACTGAGACAGACTGCAGCCAAAGATATAGAGTATTTGTCATCTGGTGTTCTCAGCAATAACACTTCTGATTCTGTACATCTTTTCCCTCTGCCCCGCACACAGGCACAGCTTGCCTCAGGTAAAGTTGAGGGCTAAGACGCTCTCACTCGTGATATGTCCATGATCTGGTATGTGTATCTTCCCCAGCTGAAAGCACTCACTGAAGCACCTGATCAGCATCACTACGATGCTTTCGAGCAGTACTGGAAAATGCTTTGGAGTGTTTCTGCACTCTGCAGCAATCTGACTGAATCAAAATTGCCTCTGTTTCTCCAAGCCCATTCTTGAAAGAGGCATTCACCCATCCATTTATATCCAGGGTGCCCTGCCAAAGCACTGCAAAAAAAAAAGCGCACTCTAAATTTTGCTCTATTGATATATAAATACAGTCACTTCAGCTAAAGAGCCATCGAGTCATTCTGATGCCGAGTAACTTGATTGAATCTATATTAAGGCAGCAAGTCTTACTGCACAGCCTTTAACACTGAGTTGGGAAATAATGAAGTTTTAAAGCTAGCTGGTGAAAGATAATGCCAGCTCTGGTTTGCTGCTGCAGTGCTGATAAAGGAAAGGGTATACAATTGAGCATTAATTAGGTACAAGCAAACATCTTTGCTAATAGCTCATGTTCTCCTTCTCAAAATGTTGACAACAGATACTAGTGCCAGATGCTGGTATAACATCTCCCATGACTGGGGTTGGGACATGGGAATAGACAAGTGCATTAGGAGGAAAGCCAGTGCTGTCGGGGGATCTGGCATGATGTCATGAGAGCAGTAAACTTCCTCACGAGGGATTCACCAAACCAGCCTCTCTATTATTAATGATGATCTATGTGTCACAGAGTGAGGCCCTGGGAAGCAAAATGGAAACAGCGAACTGGCACAACCTGTGAACCAGAGACTGAAAGATTCACACATAAATCACTGGAGGCTTTTAAAGTTATCAAGAATCTTTCAGACAAACTGCTGTAAATCCACAGCCTCAGTTTTGGTTTAAAAAAGGCTCACAGTGTCACACAAACCATCACAGTGCTGGGCAGGTCAGGCCAACTAAAGTTAATGTGTAGACGAGGCCCTCAGTGAACTTGGCAATGGTGGGGTAATGGCTGGACTTGATCTTAAAGTTCCTTTCCAGGTGAGTTGATTCTATGATTCTATATAACACTATATAGGGCACAGATTTGACCACATTATAGGGCATCCAACAGTTCCCATTACAAGGTTTTCACCATAATGAGGGCAAAATACGGAAAGTGGAAAACTAAAAAACCTAAAGCAGCAACAGCAAATCCTAAATCTTACTGCCACAGAAAAGGTTGGAATGTAGAATTTCCCAAACATTACATCAAACAAACTTCTAGGCAGAGAATAGGACTTAAGAGCAGATGCATTTTTTGGTGGAACTACCAGAAGTGGATGCCAACACCTCATTCAGAACCACAGCAACCAGCAGCACAGTGGCATCAGCCACTCACCAACCCATGGGGCAGGTTGCAGAGGTTGAACATGAACTGTGCCAGCTTTCCTGGGAACCCCCTTCCAAACAATAAACCCCTCCATCAGCCGAGCCTCACTGCACAGGTTTGATATGAGCAATGAACACATCTCAGGGTGCATAAAAACCCTGTAAATAATGCATCTCTGTAATGACATTTGAACTCAAGTTTAATCAAATCAAGCAGGATCCTTTCAAATATCACTTATCCTGTAACTGCAATTTCCAAATCTCTCAAATCCTGGCTTTCCTTTTAATCTCACATGAAAATTGTATTACACTAATACTGTTTACATCTCATTTCCTCTTTTCCATATAAAAATATCACTGAGTGCATTTCAATTCTCTCCCACTGCTTTTCTGCCATGCCATAAATCCCATGGGCCTTCCATGGCTCAATCTCTGTGCTGTTTGTTGCTTCCAAAATAGCCCCTAGCCCCTCAGCTACAACAGCCTGGACTGAGACCTCCTCTCAGTGCCAGGTCCCACCACTTCCAAACCAGCCAGATGAACGGTTGGAGAAGCCCTACACCAGGCTATGAGCTCAGCAATTTCATACTGTTCCTTGGCTTTAACATTAAATCACAGAATCAACCAGGTTGCAAAAGACTTTTAAGATCATCAAGCCCAACGTTTAGAGTGGTTGGAACAGGAACACACTGAACCCAAACTCTTCATTCCAAAACCTGTAAAATACAGCGATTTTCATAAAGTCAAATCATGCCTACCTTCCTCCATGGCTCCAGAATGTCAGCCCTGAACTCTTCTTTTGGACTGTTTTAGTACAGTTTCAACAAATCCTGAGGAGCAGCATGTCTGCTTCTGTAAGGATGGCCCTAAATCCCCTGCCCTGAAACCACAAATGATCTAGGGAGCCAGATGGCTCTAGGAAGAGAAGTCACTAGTTCTTCCGACACAAGGGACATCCATCGAGCAGCCCACTGATGACCACACTCAGAAACGAAGCAGTATTTTCATTTGCCTGGTCAGGAACTGCTGTATATTGTGTGCTTTCTCTTTTCAGCTGAAAAACACATCATACAGATACACCCTGAGGCCACACAGCAAGTGAGAAGCATACACCTGCATCTTTCCCCTGTCTCTGCTTACCTGCACTCAACCACTGTTGGGAAACAAGCTCAGGGTGTATACCTCCTCCCAGGAGTGAGAAAAGACATCTCTATCACAGCTAGCAGTAATACTGCTCGCTACTCACTCCAAACCAATCCACCTGAGCTCATTAGCAGCTAAATGCAATAGCAGGCTACAAGATCTTCAGCAAAACCACTGGCAAAAGCAAAGCCCCACAGACAAGGTGTGAATAAAGAACTTTTCTAAGAGAGACACCTTTAACTGTCGTGCTTAACTTATGATTTTCCACACAGGGACCTTCAAGTGCTTTGGCAATGAGGCTGTGCAACTGCAGTCTTGTCAGGAAAAGAGTAGATCATGCAGAAAGGAAAGCAGTTACCAGCAGCATAACTCAACTCACAGCTCAGATGAGATACTGATGTACTGAGCTCTGCAGGTCACCACAGTGCCCCCTTTACTGCAGACCCAATAGCTTCACTGCAGACAGGGAAGCCAAGGGTCCAATATGGTACTGGTTTGAGACCAGATCATCACTACTATACTGAGGGCCTTACCTAAATATGCTTCTGCACACTGAGAAAAAGTGACCTTAGAGCTACACAGCACCTCCCAGTTAAAGCATAACTGGATTCCTTGGCACTCCTCATCCTGCCCTTCACTTGTTCCCTCGTGTCTCTCCACAAAGAACTGCTTTTATGCTGCACCAGTGCAGCTCCAGGAGGAGATGGATGTTCTTTGCTATGCCATGAAGCAGATTCCTGGACTTCCTCAGCCTTCCAAACATTTCCAAATTGTAAACTGAAATCATTGCTGGTAAAGACCAACTGGTACAAACCCATTAGGCCAAAATGGGGCCAACCAAGCTTCCTGCCTGTCCTTCACACAGTGTTTCTCAAAAAGGGCTAAACATAGCATTATAATGAGCCTAATTGTACTGTGAAGGTTGATAGCAATCTACAATCACAATTATTTGCAACAAGACTCAATATGGTTTTACCTTGCTTGAGACTGATTGCTACAAAACAAGTGTGAATCTGACTGTTTCACAGCGAGATGAGCTACACAAGAAGCAAATGATGTTCTATTTTCCATCTCACTTCCTGCGTTCACATCTAAAAAGATACACCTACTTCGGAAAACTGGTGTTGTAAGTTCAATATTCAAGCACTTCTCACATGGGTCCAAAATGTGAATTTAATCTTTGTACACTTACTACCCACATCTGATTCACTTGCATAAGGACTGTGTATTTTCATGGGATTATTTCCTCTATGCATGAAAATGGAAGATGAGATCCAAGTCCTCCCATTCCTGCCAGCCCATCTCCATCCGGAAGGCAGGTAGGTTGCTGTTTCTTTAAGGAATATCTCATCAGAAACACAAAATCCTTGGAATCAGTCTGAAAGAGAGGCCAAGGACATTCCTTCCCAAGCATTAGATTTGGTTTCACATGAGATGATTAGACTCATCCATGCTAATTACACTAGAAAGAACTAATTAGAAAAAGCTTCCATTCAGCTAATGAGGGCTGGGCCTTCACTAGCTCAGTGCTTAATTTTTCAGGTTGTAAAATATGACTTTACCCTCCTTCCCCTCTCTCTCTCTCTGTGCTACCACTATGTTCATTCCTGTAATAGGGTTGATCATTAAATATCTGCTAAAGAAATATTTGTTAATACCTGCAAGTACCACTGTTTAAACCAGCTGCACATGGATGGCTTCTCTATGTAATTAAAGTATCAGTAGGAAGGGCTAAATCCTCTGCCAGCTTAGGGGAGCAAGCCAAAGGACCTACCTGTAGCCTCCAACCCTGCCCACTTCACCTGAGTCAGTGAGAATGGGTAACAGAACTGCTAATGAATTCCATGCAGTGCTTCAGCGCAGCCTTTTCAATAAATACACTTCTTCCTCCCCTTGGGAATAATGCAGGATAAGGGATTTTACATGTAATATTATCAATGTGGGAGGAGAGTTTATTAAAAAGCAATGATACCACCTGATAAAGACTAACATCTCTGCCAAGGGTTATAGTATTTAGCAGGAAGCTGATGGAATGAGCATAATGAAAAGCTAATAAATCAGAGTCCTTCATTATACAATAAACTCATTAACTTACTCCTTGAAAATGGCAAGCCAGACATAACACAGTATTGGTAGACGAGGAATGTTAAAAGCTTTCCTAGAAGATATAAATTCAAAGCCAGCCTTTGAGTTTTGCTGTATTTACATAGTTAGTGTCCATTTGGAAGTTTAATGAACAATATTAGGAAATATCTATGTGTTGCAGCATCCGTTCAGTGCAGAAAGTGGTCTTTTCAGGAGAAGGTTTTCAGACAGCCTGGCAGGGGACCAGCCCCTGCACTCTGTAAGATGATGTGTGAAATCAGAGCAAATGGAAATGCCAGAATTTCCAGGTTTTTTGCAAAACCCTTTGAAAAATAAGATGTTTTTTATATCAGATTTTTATTTTATTCATCCCCACATACCCATTTCCCCCTGAAGCCACTAAACTAAATCTATTTAAATGTATGACCAGCAGGACTCTGACTTTTAATAGGCTTAAGAAGACCCATCTTGAAATCCTAACTGTGCAACACCACGGAGTGTAATGAGAAATCCAGAACAAACCATGTCCCTAATCTGTTTGAGCTTTATGACAGAGCTACATAGGAACTGAACATCATTGGTCTCATTCTTACTTCAGCCACACTCATATGAGTGAGGAGTAAATAATCAGAAGTTAGTTGAATTAGGCCAATTTCCTTGCATCTTCCATCATAACCAATGCTTTGTAAAATGCTTCAAACTTCATAATCTTGATTTTTAAAACTGTGGCTTCAAAAGGCCTATTTAAAATTTATTTTTGATCACAGGATCATAGAATGCTTTGTGTTGGAAAGGACCTTTAACATCATCTAGTTTCACCCCTCCGGCAATGGGCAGGGACACCTCACTCTAGACCATTTACTATTCTATAAAATATATTATTCTTATTATAAATGTATGTAAATGCACATAGAAATTCAGTAAATATTTCCCTTCATTAAGTGACTTCATTAAAACATATGTTCTTCTAGTTCTAAACCAGAAAATAGGGGGTTTTCATTGAAATGGGGAGCAAAGCAATGCAGTGGTTTTATAGAGACAGATTTGAATGAAAGGATTCAATTCATAGCTTTCACTGTTGGCAGCCTGAAATACACACAGGAGTAAACACAATGAGCTAAACCCAGTGGAAATGCCTGGAAATGACCCGAATTTCCTTTGCAGAAGGAATGAAGTCAGAATGATGTCAGAAATCACAGTATCGGTTACAGCTAAATGTGCCTGAGTTCAGGTCACAGGGAAGGAGGACACAGGGAGAAGGGTAGTTTTATAAGGAAAATTAGAGCTAGGGATTTTGAATGGTTTTTCTGTCTTTGGAACAAAAGCCATATATTTGTAGGTAGACCACTGGAAAGAACCAACCTGATTGCATTTTTGTACACGTGACTGATTTACTTCACATGCTGTATATGCCAACACCATCAAGTTAGGAGCATCTATCACTCACTCATAGCATTTCTGTTACCTCTGCCAATACTCACTACAGTCCCTCTCTATCAGCAGGGAATTCAATAGGTACAAATGCCTACATCTGCCCAACCTGCGAGGATTGCTGTCCTTAATAACCTATGTTCAAATCTTCTGGAAATCAAGGCTATTTTTGCCACTGATGCTGATGTCACAACGTATCACATTCATAACTGACTGTAACTTGCCATCAGAACTTGCAATACAATGTCCCAAAGGTATCTGGGGACTGAACTCCCATGTACATCAGTACACGGTACATCAGACTGTGATGGGGGCTTCCAAAGAGCAGAGGTGATAGGCTCTCATGCTGTGGGGCTACCAGCACTCACAGACTCTGTAGGCACAGTCTGGTCCTGAATCCAGCACTGAATCCTGTCTGGCACTGGCAGATCAGAAGAATTTTTTCAGCTTCGTACCATTTATCTGGGGAAGATGAGGTGGTAGGTACTGAAATCACCTTTTAAAGTTCACTACAGACCGCAGATCATAGGAAGAAATGTACAGTAGAAGAGAAACTTCCTTTTGTGAGGAAGTTATCAGTCCACCCACCCACTGCACATCATCACCATGTGTGTCACTGCACAGACTGTATGAAGAAGAGATCACTTCAGTACCACTTATCCCCAGGGCAGAGGGACAGCATTAACATTCCATGGAGGAGCTGTCTAGCTGAGG
This sequence comes from Forpus xanthops, assembly GCA_032466535.1. NCBI lineage: Eukaryota > Metazoa > Chordata > Aves > Psittaciformes > Psittacidae > Forpus > Forpus xanthops. The sequence continues at coordinate 52,753 of JASSUY010008438.1, forward strand.
ATACTTTATATACAACCAAGCAGTTGACAGATCTACCTGGAAAGTGCCATTCTGAGAATAACAACTCTCCTCCCCCCAAAAGGAGGAGATGATGAAGGTTAGGGGAAGGAAAGAGCCTGCGCAGACAGCTGTCAACTGCCCTGTGAACATAATCTTCACATCAATTTACCTACGTCTTTAAAGCAAAGATGTGGGGCATTAAGACCTTACTAACATATGGGATTTAATACTTGGTTTTAAGATTTCTAATAACAATAATAATAAAAAGCTCACATATTGCACCAACCAGCCCCAAACAGGCAACCTTTATTATCTGTTATGTCAGCTGTGCCTTAAAAAAAAAATCAAACTGAAGTGAAACAGTGTGTACCCTTTAATAGTTAATCCTCTAACATGTAATTAGGCATTCACATGACAATCAGAACAGGACTATATTTCATGTTTGCCTTCCCTTTCAAAGCCTCTACTAGAGGGGCACTTACTCTGTCAAATCTGCTATAGTAATCAAAACATTGAAATTACTTCTTTCCACACTAAATATACTGGAACTGGTTGTTTGATTAAATGTAGAGCAGAGAGTGCAATTTGCTAAATTACAAGTATTCTGAACATGTAAATATAGTTTAATTACTGCAATTAAAGAAGATTACTGGAGATTGGCAGATGGGAATGTAATGCTGTTTTAATTAGAGTTTTTAATGCACTGTAACATAAGCATAATATTAACCCTTTATCCTGGGAAGGGCTGGCTAGTCCCTGAAAAAAGACTCTTTGAAACAGGCACCAGAGCCTGTGCTTCCTAACGAGACTTCCAGGCAATTCCCTGCAAAGACCAGGATGATTTGGGAGTGTTTCAGATGTTGTTTGTAATACAGGCACTGCAGAACAGACACGTTCTGGAGTACAGGAAGGAAAAAACACATGAGGTGGGCACGTTGTTTGTGCCCTAGATGAAAGAACATACAAAAATACAGCGTTTGAGAGGATGGATTCTATTTCATAAGGAGTGCAATCATAGCTACATCACTAGAGATTTCAGATTCTTTCATGAAATTTAAAGTACCTCACTCCCAAAGATTTACAAAACATGAAAAGAGAAAACGTTTCAAAATGCATTAGTTCAATTTTGAAAAACGGCTGCACAGAGACACAGAACAATATTGCCCGGGGCCTGGGTTATTACCACTCAGCCTCCAGAACAGTATTTGTTTCATAAAGTAATATTCCAGAATGTACTAAGCAATTTTTGTCATCTTGAAAGCTATCACTTGCAACATTTTATCCATTTAAGTCAATAGCCCATTAGAAATTCTAATTGAAAGTTCAATACTCTGCTTGGAATCTTACAATAGAGGTTGCCTTTGGAAAGCCATTTAAAGTCTTAATCTCTTTATCATTTGGTATTTTGAAGCCTAACTTTGTTCTTGTTAGGCAGATCAATGGCATTAATTTACAAAATGGGGGAAAATGTCACCCTTCATCCTTTAAATCTCAGTGCGGTGAAGAGCAACGTAAGCGAATCCGACCATTGCTCTCCCACATTAGCAGAAAACGGTGCCATGGGAGGTCTGACCTACAAATTTTAATTACTGCATGAAAAATTCAGTTCCTGGAGATGAATAAAGACTTGAGGAAAAGCAGAAGTCCACCTTCTGAGTGACTGCAGAGCTTAACTTTTCAAAGGCTGCCTTGGTGAAAGAAGCACCATGTGCTACCTTCAATAGATCACATCTGTAAGGCATGAGATCAAATTCCACAAGCAACAGGAGAAAGGAAAAGGATTTCACCTACAAAGTAGCTTTATGGGTGACCAAAATAGATGGACACTGATGCCATCCTTTAGGGAAGCAAGTGTGGCGAGCATCAAGTTTGAGGTGTTCCTAACTTTAAGGTCACTTCACAGTTAGTGAGTTCACTGGTGACGAGCTCTTGGCTTTGTGGACATCAATGACACCATTGCCATTTGATCAGCAAAAGGAGGATTTCACCCATGGGCTTTGCCTCCAGCACCACACAAACATATGCAGCAATGTTGGGTATTTTGAACCACCGGTTTCATGCCAAGTCAGTGCAGGGAGGAGTAAAAATCCCAAAATGGATCAATGGAGCGCTGCCAAAAGGGCTCAATTTCATATCAGAAAGAAACGGCGCTTCCTCAGGCAATTGTGAAAGGGTTTAGGTTATACACACTGTAATACCCCACAGTTTGCTCCCTGTAATGGAAGCACAGCAAACTGACTGTGCTGCTCTGCAAGTGACAGGTTCAAGTGTCAGTTGGAATTTTTCCATTCCAGACACTGAGGTTCTTTGGGATGGGGTGATGTGGGGTGGAGAGAGTTCTCCTGTTGTCTAAACCAGAAATACAGGATTTGGATCTCTATTTCATTGATGACTACATTAATGGTCAGAGAGGCAGAGGAAGACTAATGACAGCAAAAGAACTCCCCAGATGCAGCTGACAACCAGCTTCAGCACAACTTGGTATCAACATCATGATCTCCCCTTGGACAAGCTTTAGGTACCTTCAACTCTGGTTGCCTACCTTAAGAATTAGAAGGCAATTGTAATGAAGAAAGTTGTGGAGATACTTAGGTTCTATTTTCTGTGGATTACACTGCTTTTCCATGCTAATTTCACGTGCTTCATTTATTAGCATGGCTTGGTTTTAATGTATCTCTGCGGACTGTGACTGAGGCCTTACTACAGTGGGCACTGTGCGAAGGCAGAGCAAAAGCTGACCCTGCTGTTTACAGCACAGGGCAGACATAGAGTGAAAAGGGGAAAGGGAAAAAGGAAGCTTTTCTAATAGAAGACTGTCAGTAGAGAAGTAATGGCCAAGCGAGGAGTGGATATGAACTCCTGCATCTAAGTCCTGACAGAAAATCTCAAGAAGTATTTTTGTATGAGAACTTCAGACCTCGGTCACACTTGCACTGGCTCAGCCAGTATTGTCACTCCCACTTGCAACAGCAGCTTCTTCACCTGCCAGTGCAACACAACAGCACTGAGAACATGACAGCAACATGAAAAGGTTTAGTCATTACATGAGACTCCACGAACCATCAGCTTAAAACCTCTACACTCTATCTTAAAAGCAATCTTAGTTAATACCCAACCATTAGCATTATGCTTGTTGCTAGAAAACAGATCTGCTCTCACAGCCTCACCTCTAGATACCGATAGAAATCTAAATAAACGTGCCATGGTACTTGACTTTTCTGCACTTAGATAATTGATATTTATTTCTACTTCAAAGTAAAGGATTTCTAATGTCAAAATACATTTCCCTCTTTTCACAGTCCCTTAGATAACAGATTTATTATTTTAGTCTCTTAGTTAACACATTTGTTATTTTTTTAGGCCATCTTTTAACTATTTCCAGTGAGGAAGAAAAATAATTCTATATTGTACAGGTTTCATGCAATAAGTAACATTTCCATGTTTACAGATGGTTGTTTAGGAATCCCTAAGCTTGATATATCTTGGGACTCTGTCTCCAAACTGAAAGCCTTACTGAAAGGCTTTATTCCTAGCCTCAGAACTGCGTCTCACTGAGATCCGCAGCTCCAGAGCCCGAGGTGCTTCACAGAGTTCTGATTTCCCATTGCTGCCAAGTAGGGAAAACCAAGTATCTTGAGCTGAGCATCCATAAAGAGGCATAGCTGAAGTCACTGATCCTTTCCAACAAGGCTGGTGGCTGTTGCACACTCTTGATCCCAGTTGGAGATAGCCTTGGGTGGCATGATTTTGTGGGACCTGTCCCTGCCCATGGCACGGGGGCAGGAACTAGATGATCTCAAGGTCCTTTCCAACCCTAACTATTCTATGACTGGTAATGCTCCACTTCCTTAACCCAGAGATATTTCCCATTGTGACAAGGCCCTGGAAGTGTACCAAAAGCTGTGTGTGTGGGAAGGGTTAAACCAACCTGAGCAGCTAAACCCCTGCAGCTCTCTCATAAGCCAGGCTTTTAGACAAATTGAGCAAAATAGTCCTTTCAGCTCAGCAGGCACATGACTCGTCACACAAAGGAGTCCTTCTGGAAATCCCATGAATACCCCCATTATCCTGAGGACTGAGCACAGAGCCACACATTTCACGCCCACTGCCACCTGTGATTAGCTTTTTTACAGTTATTATGGACTACTTTGATGGCGATGATTGTTTAAAGGCCTCAACAAGCCTGCTAATGTGACTTGAGGACTTGATTCCTTTTCATTCCAGAGTTGCTCCAGCTATCACACTAATTTACTTTAGGCAAAAGGGACAATATAAGAAAAAATCTCCTCCAAGAAATCACTTAGCATAAAATTGATTCAGACTCTTAAAGAAACACATGCCGGGATCCCATGTTAAAGTAAATTAGATATATGATCAAACAAAGCCAACAGTCATTTCAGCTTTGGACTCTCGTGTTACACTAAGTTTTTAACACAAAAACATAGGGAGAAGCAAAGAGTGGCTCTGGCCAGTTGGTCTGCATGGAATTTTCCTTTGCTTTGGTTGGTGTTTTATAGTGCAAATGTGAAGCAAGATGTCAGCTTCAGGGAAAATGTACTTCACTGTTTGCAAGAAGCGCTTCCAGAATGGATCACACTGTACCACTCATACAAAATAAACGGACACCGAGGGAGCACTAAAAGGGATTGGAGTGCATGAGAGAAGATGCGGCTCTGATGGTGATGAGCAAGGGCAGAGGTACGAGGACTCCTCTGCCGTCTGTAGAGAGGTGGTGTTGATCTTAGCCTTGCAGTTCAAGCTAGAATATGGGAGTCCACATCACAAAAGTACCTCAACGCAGTCTGCAACTTCTCTAACAGTTTCTCTCTTCCTGTGTATTACCTCTGCTAAGTATTCAGATGTCCCTGTAAGCCGAGTTGCTTTCCAGTTTCACTGTGCACATACACACCTTTACTGAGACATTTCTTTCTGTTTTCAGGGCCATTTGGGAGGTAAAGGCCTAATAAATACTCCAGGAGCAGACACTGTTGTCCTTCAGCACTTTTTTACTGACACTGAAACCAGATTTATTGCTCTGTCCTTACCATTTTGTGTTGTCTCTATGTCCTCTGGTTATACCTACATGATACCACCTGCTGCCCAAGATCACACCTCTGTCCTGGGGAGCAGATGAATACAGTCAAGGAGAAAGAACTATTTCCAGTGCCCAACCTGACAAAGCCTTCACAGAGGAGCAAACACCATTCCCCTCATCTAAAACCAGTCATCAACACCCCCCTTTTAAGCTTGTCATTGGTACCAGCATAACACAATGTAATTTATCAAACCACCCAGACTAATAACAGAAATGTACGGCTGCACCTCTGTAAACAGGACATGTTCGATTACACAAGGAACTATTTTTCTTCTGAAGGCATTACTGCTCTACCCAAGCAGTAACCACAGCTTCCTGATGTAATAGCTAGTAGAATTACATGTGGCACAAGTATCTTAAGTATTTTCTAGACAGAAAACAAGATTTGTGAGTAACAGAGAGCAGGAGATGAATAGGAGTAGTTTTTGCTTTCGGAGTAGGGGAAGAAAAGATTAAAAGATTATACAGCTTTTCTGGGGCATAACGGAGAGGACTTAATGCGTGGTCATACGGTGCTGACAGCTCATTGCTGCTGAGTCCATCTATTACTGCAGGTTTGGGCTCTTTGTATTCTCTCACACTCACCTGTAAAAGTCAACATAAACACAACTGCAGTAAATGGATGAAAACTGCTTTAGTGCCCTTGCTTTGTTTGTTTGGTGCTTCCAACCTCCACAGGGCTGGGGCTTGACATGATGGCCATAAGCTTATTAAATAGCTGCCTTCCTGTGGCATGAGGCCAGGCTCATCTCCATGGCATAAGGATGCCACTCAGTCGCCTACACCACCAAAACTGCTGGCACAGCGAACCAGCTTACAAAACATCACAAACCACAAGAAGAAAAGTTGATAGAAAGGACTGAAAAACAAACATCCTATGAACTGGGTTTTACTGCAGCTAACATCTCTATACTGCAATCAAGAGGGTCACAGGATGCATGACTGGGTTGGAAGGGCAGGAATAGGAATCCAGCTGGTGCCAAACACCTTGCAATGTCAAAAGGCAGCTTAATCCACAGTTTCTTTCATCCAGCTCTGCTCATTCTCCTTGTGGAAATGACACAGCTGGCTTAGGTCTAGTGCTCCTCAGAGGCATTTCTCAAAGCTCCTTCTCTGAGTATTGGCATTAGTGAAAACTTGGTATTATGGAGAAACTCATGGAGTTGTGCGATCTGAAAGAAGCTCAAAGTTATCAGGATGCAGCCATCTCTCCACTATGGCCCCGAAGAGTCTGCCATGTCTAAAATGATGCCATTATATGCTAAGTTTTCCTCTAAGTTATGCCACCACTAAGAGCCTTTACACAGAGCCTTGTTTTCACAATAGTTGTAATATTCAATAGGACCTTATTTTCCATCAAATTTGGCTGAAAAATGTCAATATGCATTGAAGTCACTGAGGAAACAAGAACATAGCAGAGCATAACTGTTTTGGCTTTGCTTCCATAGAATTACCAAGCATCATCTCCTTTCCTTGCTCCTTCATACTGAGCCTCATCTCACTTGTGATTATATCTGAAAATGAGGGGATGAGGAGCTCCATAGCCACAACCCCACCCTGTGGACGCATGACTCTGTATCACACTGGCTAACAAGTGAAGGTAAGAGGGTTAAGCATCCTCCATCTTCCAGGTAACTCTGTGCTTGGCCAGTACCATTCTTCTTTGGTCTCCTTAATGAACATGGCTTTAATTGTGGTAGAACAGCTCCTGTTAATGTGATAACACTTATTTTTTCAAACCCATTCATCATTATTAGAAGATGTGTGCAGGCAGTTTCCATTAACAGGCCACACATGATGCTCACTGGAATTGCTGTGGTAATAGTCTAATCCAATTTGTCTTCCTAAAAATTCTAGTCTCTCATAAGACATAACCCCCTTTTTGTACTTGCAGGGATCATGCTGCTTGGCACAGTCATCAATCTCTTCCAGGACTTGCCAATCTAGGCTACAGCTCAGGGAGAATATCTGTATTTGGCGATAAAAGACAACAGACTCTGTTTCTTCAGGTTAAATCCCAGTTCCATTATAATTCAATGGGAGCTTTGCCATTGACTTCAAAGGGCCAGGAGGCTACCCCCGGCTGTGTCCTGGGAGAGCAACATGAGCTTAGTGGTGTCCAGGGGGCTGGGAAGAACAGCTCATTTTGGAGCAAAACCTCCCCAGGTTTAAAGCTGATCTTTCATTAGAGGCCACAAGGTCTGGCCTTGCCTAAAAATATACCAAATAACTGCCTCACTGGAGGATTTTAAAGGAGCTGCTATTTTATGCCCCAGTCATTTCAAAGCAGATTGGGTTAGTCTGGCAAAAGCAATTTCTAAAGGAGCAACATAAAATATTTAAAGATTTATAGAACAAGTGGCCCACTTAGGGGGCTCATCTAAGTTTTACTAAACATCCCTGGTGATACCTGGCTATGTCAGCAAAAGGAGGCTGAGATTTAAATAAATAAAACCTACTAGAACATAATAAAAGGCAGAGGAAAAAAATGTGATACACCCAGTTCCTCCTGAAAGGAATATTGAGCTCTAAGTGGTCTCTGTACCAACGGCTATGTTTGTCTATCCAGCTGAAAAGGAGACAGCTTTCATCTCGAGGCTGTGTGTTATTTAACTGAGCTGAAATTGTTTTCAGTGATGTGAAGTGCATCCACTAAAGATAATGATTCCATTTTGGATTTTTTTAACAAAGGAGGCCAGGTGGATATACTGAGCAGAGATACAAACAGCTTTGGTGCTTTCATTCACTCCAGCAAATCATCACGCTGCTGCGATGCAGGAAATAGAAACTTGCGGTATTTTTACAACTTTCTTTTTGCTCCCTACCCCTCTCATGGTGTGTTATGTCCTGCTTAGGAAGAGATTTACTGCAGAAACAGTGCACGTGCCTCTAGAGTTAAACAAGCCACCCATGACCAAGACCAGGGAGCCCATCCTCACCTCCCAGAATGACCCTGAATTATATCATGGATATGGAGAAAGTCTGAGAGAGCTAGACTTGTGCAGCCTGAAGAACAGAAAGCCCCAGGGAGACCTCAGAGCAACTCCAGTGCCTAAAGGCACTACAACAATGCTGGTGAGGGGCCTATAGGGACAGGACAAGGGGAATGGCTTTAATCTGCCGGAGGGGAGACTGAGACGAGCTCTTAGGCAGAAGGTCTTCCCTGTGAGGGTGCTGAGGCACTGGTACAGGGTGCTCAGCGAAGCTGTGGCTGCCCCATCCCTGGCAGTGTTCAAAGCCAGGTTGGACAGGGCTTGGAGCAACCTGCTCTAGTGGAAGGTGTTCCTGCCCATGTCAGGCGCTTGGAACTGGATGAGCTTTAAGGTCCTTTCCAACCCAAACCATTGTATGATTCTAGAATTCCATTATTCTATGATTTATCTGCACTGAGAACTAATTCCAATTCCTTTCAGTTCTGGAAGACATGTTAAATAACAGCTTGAAAGGGTGGGCTCAAATACTTTCCTAAATTAGCAACAACTATATCCCATTGTACAGTGATGAACCCCTTTCTGTTTCAAAGTTGAACACAAATTATTGAGAAGGCCTGAAGAGAAATGGCCAACTGTTTGGTGTACCACTGTTCAGCCTGCACTTCTGATGCATGAAGCATTCAAGGAAGATTACTGATACACCTCAGAGGAATTCACAGCAAAGAGAAAGACAATAGCAGCCTTACCCCGCTACTCCTGCAGTTTCAAGTACCTCCTCTACAAGTTCTGCTTCCCACACATATTACACTGGTGACGTCAGCTGAGATAGCACATCAGACACTGCTTCCAAAACCTGGTGTTTTCAAGGTTATTTTGAGTAGAAACACATCAGAATACCACTAATACAGTCCAAGCCACGACAATGATGATACGCAGTGAGCAGGAATTAGATGAGATGTCACAATTCCTCATTTCAATATAGTATGCAGAGTACAGCCTCTGAGGGTCAGCATTTTCCTCTTGAGCGAGCAAAGGTCTTACACTTGTACTTCACTTCAGTCACGTGTATAACCAATTACTGTAAGGTACAATATAGGAGTCTGAAGTGAGACCTGCTTTCTCTGCCTTGAGTAACCCGCTGGATCAGTGATTTAATAAAGTCCACAGTACAGCTTCTCTTTCTAAATGCCAGAGGCCCACTCGTCCTCCTTTGAGGTTATTTGTTCATATTCAGCTCTCATGTACTCTGAAGTAAAAGTGAGAAATTCGCTGTAGTTAGTGACTCACCAGGTTTGGTGACCTAAAGCTGAATTTAGGCCCTATTAATCCCTGGAAAGAAGCTGTCAGATAAAGCTCAGGAACTTCAGCAAGAATGACGTGGTCTTACAGCATTTCTATTTAATGGGTAGCGACAAGTGCCCTGGGTACCCAGGACCCATATGGAGGCAGCCAGATCCAGCAATACATCTGCCTGCAATAGATCATTAATAACCTCCCTCAACTGCTGCTAGCCCCTAAATATCCTGCCTGTGCCTGGATTTGTTTTCTCCTATTGGGGAGTCTGATGGATGAGTCTGGGGTCCCTCGTCCCCTGTCTGGGCCAGACAACTTGAACCACCACGACAAGCTCCATGGTAGGTGACAAACTGCTCGCAGCGTTCACAGGGGAGGAAATCGTCCCCTGGCTCCTGTCAGAGTGGCCATTTTAGCTTTGCCAATAGTCACAAGAGCATCAGAGGTTCTTCGAATGCCACCTTGTCTTTTCAGGTTAATTTATGCCTTGTTCTTTATGCCTGTTTAGTTAAGGACATGCTGCAGGTATGGAACCACCACCTGGCTCCTCCGTTTTGATCTGGCTGGCAAATGCAAACACCTTTGAGCAGCAGGCTGTTAAATAACAAACAGAGCATGTCTTTAGAAACACCTGGTGCTGCCTTCAAATGGTCATTTTGTCTTGGTCAGTTCCTGGCACAGGCACCATGCTCAGAGGCATGAATGAGCCTCCTCTTTCCTTCCTATGCCCACCATCATCAAGTATGAGTAGGCACAACAGCAACTAAGTGTAGTAAAAGGTTATAATCCAGCCTACAAGGAACATGAGGAACAAGAAGAAGAGACCCACTTTCTGAGTGTAAAAACTTCAGGAAAGGGAAGGGAAAAACAAATAAACAAGGATGAAAGAAATGCCCAGTGGCAATCATTTTCAGTGTGACCTAGTGAGCTTTCAACTTCAAACCAGTCAGATCAAGAGCTTCCCAGCGGCGTCACCCAGGGATCTGTCATTCACACGTCAAGCCTCCTTCACTCTGCCTTGTCTCACACAGACACGCTGCCAGATACAGAAATATCACGGCCTTCTTGCATGACAAGGGAAACAAAACAGAACAGAAAAGCCCTCAGACCAACAGCAATCCTGAAATCCAAGTGCGCCGACAAGCCCTGACCCCATTGTCCACAAAAGGGCAACGTCACAAAGCAAACCAGGAAGAGGACGCACACGGAATGGCAATTGGGCAACCATCTGCTATTAAAATGCAGTTCAAGAGGGAGCTTCCAGTGAGCCCTCCCCACTCGCAGAGATGATGAGAGCTGGGATTTACTGGGAGGAATCAATAGCTGCCCTAGGTGCTTTGCAAAGCAAGGAGACAAGCTTCTTTTCAAGCTCACCACTTGGCCTCTGAGCAATTTAAGTGCACTATGAGATGGGGTGGTGGGGTTTGCAATGTCAAACAGGGAAACACACAACTGCACCTCCACTATTATACGGCTCTTACTGTACATTGTTATATACCAGAAATGACTGATGTTATTCAGAATGTGTTCTTCAGCCTGGCACTTTGAGAGGAAACCCAGCAGCCAAAGACTAATATTTTTGGGGAAGCACAGAAGGGAAAGAAGAGAAAAAGGGAAAGATTCTTGTCACTACAGTTAAAATACACAGTATCTGACTGAATCTACTTTTACAAGGTAGTTTTAAGTAGCATACAGTAATCACTTTTTCAATGAGGGTTGCAGCAATCCATCAATAGCAGTCACACAGTAACTCTGCTGAGTTTTGTCCAGTCCATTCCTACCGTATTATAAGTTGAAAGTATTCACGGAGTCTGGAGAGACCCATTAGGAAAATACCTCAAGTGTTCAGTGTAAAAGCTTGGCATTTTTGGTCTGAAATAGGGGCAGGCAGCACTGATAAATCCTTGGCAGTTTTCTTGTTCAAGACGGATGAACAACTCTGCAATTTCAGACCACTGCTGGGAAACTGTATACACACACCCTGCCTCTTCCATGAAACCATTAAACTAAGGAAGGGAAAATGGGCAGACATCCTTATGGTTTCAACAGTTTATAGAGCCTCCTGCACACAAAGCAGTCTCAATAACAAGTGACTAACAGCCACTTTCTAACAGAAAGGCAGTTTTCATCAAACTATTTGTTCTCAACCTTTGAACTCGCTCTTTTCCAACAGTTGCTCATCAGCCACTGGAGAAGTTCCATTTGAAAATTCCCAAATACTTAGAAAACATTCTCAAAAAGAGCCAGTGTTGCTCTGTTGGAGAGAGGTATAAATCATCTTGCATTTCTGGGCAAGATATTATCTAGTCACCACCTAAATATTAATACTAGCAGAGAATGACACACCTCACACTCGGTTCCAGACAAAGGCTGCAAATGAAGCCATCTGATGATTTGAAAACACATTTGCATCAGTGATGCTCCTAAATAACTCATGGAAGCTTTTCATAGCAGTATTAACAGGAAGAAGTTCCCAAGGTGGCTGCAGAAAAGCACTTTTGTATAGATTCAGCAATATCCCTCAAGATGGTGGCCAACGTCTGTGAAGTGCAACTCAGAGTCATCTGCTTACATAATATAAAATATATTATGTGACAGGTCATGAATAAGAAATATTCACAACAATGCATAGTTTGTGAATGCCACAAAGGCTAAAATATGTTCTTAGAAGTTACTACGAAAAATAACTTACAATGACAGAGTAATAAGCTAACGCATTTGTTAGCAAGTCATCCACAAAGAAACGACAGGACATATGGGCAGCTAAATCATTTCCAACAAAGACTTTGTTACCAGGCAAGAGAAATGTGGTCCAGCTTTGGCTCAACTGGCTTTAATTACTACTCTCTCTTGACCAAGACTGCATGGGACTTCAATCTTGGAAGCAGGCTGATCTGACAGCAACAGCGGGATGCACAACCCCAGATGGGCGACTGAGTAGAGCATCACTTCGAAGGAGTCACTGAAGTCTGGCAGTTGACTCCAACAGGCTCCAGAGAAGGCTGTAAATGGAGAAGCCAGCTCGGAATGTCTTCCACCAGTTGGCAAACAAATGAGACATCATGTTTGTGCAGTTCAAGCATTGTTGCCAAATTCTAATAGAGTGAGAGTTTCTGTAATCCTGAAAAAGGGGCTATGTGAGCCTTGGAAACAAGAATCTCTTGTCTGGCCTTCCATTCATTTTGTAAAACATGTGAAGTTTAATTTCAGTGCTTGGAGCTGCAGCTGGCCAAGGAGCAAAATCACATTCATGTGTTAAAAAAAGAACTGGAAATGGATGCAAGCTGCTAAATTTTGATACTGCTCTGCAGCCAACCTCCAGAGAATGGCTGGGTCAGGACTTTGGAGCTTTTTCCACAAACCAAGCAAAACATTACTCTTTAGAATCAGAAAAGCAGTTTTTCTTGTCACGTCCTTTTCTCAATGTAGGTAATATTTGAGATGCAGTATTCATGTTTGCGTTCCAGGGAAGAACATCAGTGGACTGCACACATCTCAATGGTTATTTTGACTGGCCTGAGCAACACCAACCAGTTCTCTGTGCTGCTCCACCATCTGCAGAATTGTGCTTTCAGGGCAGTCATTGCAGGAATGAAGAGATACCTGGTGTCATTCAAAGCAGCTGAAGAGAGAAGCTGTGAATGATGACAGACATTTTCATTCCATGGCTACTGACCTCCCATGTCCATTCCCTCCAAACTCCCTGGCAAAACTAATCAGCCCCCTATTCCCAAACCTTGAGCCATATCCCAATCATGACAGCTGAGACAGGCAGGGGAATAAGTCATCTTGCCAGTCACTGAATGAGACATGGCCGCAGTAGCACAGTTCAAGCTCATGTTAAAAATCGGAATTTCGCCTGAGCCCTTCATACCAGACTGCTCAGTAGTGTTAACCATAACTAACTACTAGTAGACAGCACATGAATAACCAACACTCTCCTCATTGTAACTGCTCTCTGAGGTTGTTCTGTAATCTCAGACTCTTTGGAATCTGCTCCAGGGCCCACTCCAGCCTTTGTGATTCTTTCCAGAGAGCTGAACAAACCCTGGTTTGAGTCCCTGTGAATTCAATTCCTCATATGTTAGCCTGATCAAATGAAATTAATCTTCGCTTCATCACAGCTGCCAGGTAACATTTCTCAAGAGAGGTTTTCCTGTCTGCTACATATGCTTTGCATATTTCCTATACTCCAAAAGTCATCCAGTATTAACATACAATCGCTTGTTTATTAAGTCTAAATGAGGCAGTTAAAGGTGTACGTTTTCGTATGGTGGATAGGAGGATCACTTTTGTAATTCCCATTAAACTTTATGAGAACCATGGGGCTTGAAGCCAAATTAATTCTCCTACACCAAGCTAAAAATGAACCCCTGAATGTTATTATGCCTGCCATGTTTGCTTTCTATATTTATACTTCAGGCATATAGTTACTGACAAACTAAAAGCACTGATAATATCTATCCCAGAAAGCAAGAATTCCCTTGAAAGAAAATAGACCATGATATTTTATAGTATTGGAACTCTACCACATGGAGACATACGAAATACGTTTAAAAGACAAATAACCAAGGTCTACACGCCTTTGTAGCTGTCTGAAATTTTGTTAATGAATTTTACATTGCTGGCTAGCTATTCAAGCAGCACACTCGAGGGAGAGAAGCTTCTGGAATGAAAAAGGGTCTTATCCTCAAAACAGCAGCTTTTCATTCTCTACTTGTTTCACTAAGCAAGCATACTCAGCGAGTGCTGTCATCCACAGGCTGACCACATTCCTGTCTGGTTTGCAGCTTATGCTCCAATATACTCTTAGCCTCACATCTAGATTCCACTTCACATCTTCACGCACCTTGCCCCTAGCTCAGGTAAGAGTTACCTCTTCTCATGAACATCAAAGGTGCTACAGTATTTTTGATCATTATTGTACAATACTGTATGATTAAGAGAGTTGACTGAAATGCTGTTTCCCCATTACACTGTGTGCAGATAGAAATTTTCATTCTACTTGCAATATCCCTTTCTTTTCCAAGTCACATTTCCAAGTTCTTGTAAGGGCTATAACCATAACACAACTTTTATTTCAAGGTAACTGTAAGTCAGCCTTCTGAGACACTCAATTTTTTCTCTAGTCACGTTGTTTAGGTTATATTTGGGTGTTATTTACCTATTTCAGTATGCTGGATATCTGAGCTTTCCACACTTAAGACTTCTCTGATGACATGGTCTCACTGTACCCCAGCTTCCTCATCTCACTAGCAACCCTCTAGGAGAAATGACAGTGGAGTTTAATCCTTTCTTTAAAACCACTCACAATGACAAACATGAGAGACAATGAGACTCATCCCTATACTGGAACATGTCTAAACTTCGATTACACTGGGGCTATTCTAGACCTCTTCAGACGCTTTTGCTTGGATTCTTGGCTGGTTTCCAGCCATTCTCTCTTTAATGACTGGACCCTGCTCCACAGCTTGAAAACAGGAACACTTCTTCCCATCTTGTTTCCTCTGCTGTTTCAAGCATTCATTTCCCTTACTCTCGCTGGGCAGGGTTTGGGGCTGAATCAGAGAAAAGAGAAATTCTTTTTCTGTCTAAAAATATGTCATTGGCTTGGAGGCCAGCTAAAACAGCCCTAACATTTCCATCTATCTGAACCTCGTCTGAGATCACAGCCATACCCATATTAAATATGAGACGAAGGCCTAAAATAACAGCTACAAAGTACGGCTATAGTAACAAGGACAGGAAGCTCACAGCAAAGCTTATCCTTAGTGCACTCAAGAGTACCCAGCAATTGCCAGGGGTGGGTGTTCTCTAAGTCTCTTCCACTTGTAAATAATGTATTCCTGGAGCAGAATGTTCTGAACAGAAATACACAACTTTGATTGACAGCTGCAATACAGCAACTTCTTGGAGAAATAATATTTCTCTGATCTGTGGATGGATGTCTCTAGGACCCCAAAATATGGCAAACTGCCTCCTATCAATTTCATGTCCCTGGAATTTTCACTGCTGCTTTCTCACTTCATTCACCAGCATATACTAGAGCAAAGCAGAACATTTACTAAACATAAGAGGTAAAGAGCTGCTAAATTCTGTCCCAAAGTTAGTCTGATTGTGAGAAACGCTTGATTCCTTTGTGAGTTTTATCATCAACTGAAACAGGCAGCACATGTAAGACCCTTGTATTTGGGCATCGTGCACTCCAGTGACATCGCACATTTAGACACGGGGTTTCAGTCCAAAACTTAACGAACACAAGTGCCATCTGAGAAACTGAAATCCAGTACCAGATTTTGTGCACCTCGAAGTCCACAGGAGGCTGGATGCAGGGATTTAATTCAGAACCATCTCATTTCAGGTTAATGTGAAACATGGCACTGAGAGGATAAAGCAACTGCATGAAGACTCTTTAAACAGCAAAGTCAAGCCAATCCTTTTCAACTTACTGGGGATTTACTTCAGGAGATGTTACTTGTGTGCTGGCCAGACCTGTGCAAACCCTTAGTTATAAATGATAAAACATGAGACATGTTGAAAACATCATGGCTCAGCGGTGGACTTGGCAGTCCTGGGGTAACAGTTGGACTTGATGAACTTAAAGGTCTTTTCCAACCTTGCTGATTTTATGATTCTGCTGAACATGTGCCAAGAAACACGTAGATGTGACCTGACCAATGTTTTCAGACAGAAAACACCCATAGGTTGATAATACTGCAAAGTTTTGACCTCAGCTATCAAAGCACATTTGCTGACTTTGGCTGAGTTTCTCTTTCAGATTTGGAGCTTGAAGCTCAGCACAGGTTGAATATATACAAAGCAAAAGTGGGAAAAAATAATATTTGTACAGAGCACTGCAAACTGACCCCCTCTCTGCTCTAATGAGAACATAATGGTTTACCCAGCTGCAGAAGAACAGAAGCAAGGAGCATGAGAGAAATTCCTCTGCTTGCTTCGTTCTAGAGATGAGTGTGGGCTTTAGCACACATGGGAGGGTTTCCTTTTTTCTGAATATATGCATGTATATTTTAAAATGCACATTGCTTCATTTTAAACCAGATTAAAATGCATTTAAGTCAGAATGGAAGAGTTTGTTTCCACTGAGAGCAATAAATGACTGACTTGCTAAATCTTTGGACTCTCTTGCAGTCTGTGGGGTATCTTCTATCTAAACTCCGGAACCCACAAGGGGATAAGAATGTATAGTCTCTCACTGGCTCCTCTGAGTCACAGCAAATAGAGCCACAGTGCACTGTGGGCAGGCAGGAAACCACTAAAGCCAGAGCAGTGATTATGTGCCTGCTCTGTGAGACACACTGAGCAGTGAGCCGAAATGTTTGTGTGTGTCAGATCAATCTTTCCCCTGGCCAGGACAGCTGTACTCACAGGGGGATCAGCAATCATCCTGCCAGGAACTGCTTCTGTCCTTCAACAGGCAATTAACGTGAGTCCATTACAGCTCCCTGGAGGCCCCTGGGGGGCTGCAAAAGGCATCGACTGAAAGGTCAGAAACCTCCTGAGGACAGGAAAGAAGCTGTGCCTGGTGAAATAGAGTGGAAAGCAGCAGCTATTTGTCACCCGCTAGTAATTCAGAAAAGGGGGGGAGAGAAGAGGGTTGAAGGGGGTCCAAGCGCTGTGCACAATTGCAAGCACGTGGCAGCAGTGAGAGCAGAAATAGAAGCTACAGGAGATTCTTCTTGGATGAAGATTTTATCCAGTGTTAGAGGTGGAGGAAGAGTCAACAAATAGCACCCAACTCATTCTACAAAGAACTGGAAGTGAAAAGTGCATGGGCTCATTCACAGCCCACTGGACCTCGGGAGAAATCACAGTAAGGAGTCTCTGGTGACTGAGGTTCACCACTGCAAGCAAACATTTAGAAGAGAACCAACACAAAATGAAGTGACGAGGAAGCACACAGAGTGTGGCATTCATAAGGAAGCAATACTCTTCAAAAGATGCAACTGCTGAGGTGTTCAGTGGTGGAAAAGCAACAGAGCTGGTGGCCTGAGGGAAGCTCTCTATTTCTATTTCAGACTTCTGGGGAGGAACACCATGTTGATGAGGTTTTGGAGGTCTCGGGTAAATGCCTACACATACATGTCCAAGCATACCACCAACCCAACCTGGTACTTCTGCTATGGAAACGCAATCAAGCAATACCAGATAGGCGGCCAGAACAGTCAGCGCATACAAAAGAACTACTCTGCACTAGTGTGCAAGGAAAGGTCAGGCTAAATTAGTTCATGATGTTAATCTGGAGTAACTTTCACCCAGTTCACTGGTTAACCTTCACCCACAACTTTCAGCCCATTCAACTGATACCTTATCACTGTTGTTCTTTCCTGTGATAAAAACATTTCATAGAGATCCAGCAGTACATGTGTAATCAACAGAATGAGCTGAAATATCACAGGTGTTGACTCTTTAACAATGGTAGAATTTAGAAGGTGAATAGTGAGAATTACATCAGTGAAAAACTTGTGTCAAAAGCTCTGGACATGATTCTGAATTATTCTGTCTTCACACAGGGACTGTGAAAAACACAAGCTCAACTGCTTGCTGATACAGATCACGGGAGGCTTCAATTCAGCTTGCAAAGTATCCAACAGTACCTTAGATGATGTAAAATGTCCATATTCTACTTTCAAGGAAAAAAAAAACACTGTGTTCTTTGCAGAGAGATGTCAACAACAACTTTGGACTGTTTATAATGGTGTAAAATGTTTGACCTTGTAGAGCACCTATCACTGACTGCCCAAAAAACCTGCGGATTCTGAGTGTGGATTTGAACACTGGAGGTGCCCCACCTGCAGATTCACCTTGGCAAGGTCAAGAATTACCACGTGTGTTGCAACATTTGCAGCCTGATCACAGTATAACTAATAGGACTTATTAAGTCACCTGCAGTTCCAGCATCAGTGGAACTTCATAGTGTATTCTGCATCCATTTCCCCAGAGAACTCTGTTTTCCTGTGACCATCTCTTCCTCCTCTCTTATTTTCTTAATTTGCTGTCTTCCATACTACTCCATACACACACATGCACACAATCCTGAACATCCTTTTTTCCCCCATGTAGTTGAGCTTAATAAACATGCATTGTGGATTTAGGTAAACTGAAATTCCTCTGCATAGAATCACAGAGTTCTGGAATGGTTTGGGTTGGAAGGGAGCTTAAAGCTCATCCAGTTCCAACCCTCTACCATGGGCAGGGACACCTTCCACTAGAGCAGGTTGCTCCAAGCCCTGTCCAACCTGACCTTGAACACTGACAGGGATGGGGCAGCCCTAAGCATTCCTAAGAGCTCATCTCAGTCTCCGCTCTGTCAGATATTTAGTACGACACAGAAACCTTTTCGTTCTAATATTAACTGCTTGGTCCTGCCTTGTGTTTTGTCTTCCAAAATGTCTCTGACTACAGCACAGGGTCCCACATCAGTTTATTCCTGAGGCTACCTGACTGCACTTGTGGCACCCAGCCCCGCAGGTCACCCTTTGTGACTCTGCCAGTACCAGCAGGCTGATGCTTAATAGAAGCTGCTGATTAGTATCCAAGATACCAGTTAACAAGACAGTTCCTTTTTATGGCTTGTATTGATGAATGAATTAATGGAATTCCACAAGTTCTTTACATGTACAGAGGTCCCACGTGACACCCTTGGACAGCATACCCACCATCCCCAGGGATGGCTGTCAGCAGGCCAAAAGCTGAAACAGGCTATCAGAGTGCCCATGGACACACTGCCTAGAGAGCCCAGATGACAATCCCTGGGGTGACCCAGCCTGGGGGTTTCAGCAGAGCAGTGCTGGCCTATGGGAACACCATGCATGGCCCAGTGCTAATGTTTAGGATAGCTAGCAGAACAAACTCTGGCAAACAGTCAAAATGTCCCATAGGAAAACACCCGAAGTACTGACACTGAGTGGAACTCACTCTCTTTTACCTTTGAAATAACACTTTAAAGATTAAATAGTTAACCCACTTCTTCAAGTGCTCAAAAAGATACATAATGAGATGAATATACTGAGATCTAACTTTAATTAGAAGGCCATTAATATCAAGTGCTCAATTTTATTTGCTATCAAGTAAAGCTTCTGCTTTTTAAGGGCACTTGAACTTTCCTAGGAGCATGGGTACAAGCATGCTATTAGAACATGAAGTAAATATTAAAAGTGTTAACAGCATTGTTGCCTCTTGAAGCCAGATTTGATAAGCAGGAAACAAATTTGCATTTATATCCATGACTTTATAGTGACAGCAAAAGATGCAGGTATATAATTGTATAACATCAATTGCACAGATTGCAGATGTGGGTCACAGTGCAGGTTACTGCAGTGCTGATGTATCACCGTAAATCCTGTGTACAAGCTATCAAGCTGCTGTCTGCCACTTTCTGTCCTTCTCTTTCCTCCAAAAAGAGAGAAAAGAGAGAGTAAAATGTTATTGACTTGTCCCTCATTCACTGTTTGGGGATAGTTCCTTACGAAGTCACCAGGCATTTGATTTATCACGAATTCATGAGAGTGTTTAACTCAGGAACAGTCACAGGAAGGAAGCTAACACAACTTGTCTAACTGTGAGCAAGAGGAATGTGAGACTATGGGCAACTGAGAGAGCATAGTCTGTGTCAGCTCAAGAGCAGACCTTACATGTGAATAGCATGGGAGAGAGAAGTAAAAGAGATTTGCTGTTTTATTTGAACTTGAGTATTTTAGGTATAGCAAGGAAGACTTTTTTTTATGATGAGGGTGCTGAGGCACTGGCACAGGGTGCCCAGAGGAGCTGTGGCTGCCCCATCCCTGGCAGTGCTCAAGGCCAGGTTGGACAGGGCTTGGAGCAACCTGCTCTAGTGGAAGGTGTCCCTGACTGTGGCATGGGGTGGAAATGGATGAGCTTTAAGGTCCCTTCTAACCCAGATCAGCCTGGGATTCTATGATTTTGCTGCCTTTCTTAGCCAGGCACCATGTACTTCAGGACACAACGCTCCCTGCAATCAGCTCCTTAGCAGAAAGCTGAAGGACAGATTTGCATTCAACTATCTCATCAAATATTAAGAATTTCTTAATTGCCTTAATAGTTTAATTTTATTTGTTTCTAATCTAATTAGTGAAGAGAAAATTGGGGAGGAAGGGGAGCTGATTGGTGGGGAGGGGAATGCCTTCATGTCTGCAATGCAGAAACCTTCCACTCCCTGTATAGCTTTGATGCAGTCAGTTCTGCATGTCACTGACTGCTGTTTCCTTCCAAGGATCCCACTGCTTTGCTGGTCTGTGTGTTCTTGAAAACTTCCTTTAAGGTCTTTAATAGCAGGCATTCATTCTGCTACAGATAAGGTGAGTCCAGCTCTTTATGCAAAGTAATTTAATAGGAACCCAGATCTAATTTAATAGATCCTTTATGTCTCTGTCAAAGACTGTTACCATTGATTGGTGCAATGTCTCACAGAAGTCAGTAAATACATTAATCTCTCGAGAGCTTGTGACAACAATTCGTTAACAGGATGAGCAATACAGATGGATAAACCATCACTGAATAAATGAAGAACTCAACCGAAAACTGGGGCTTAACCAGGTCTGGAAAACTCTGGCAGTAAGGGCGTTACTGGCCTTACCTGGATCACGCAATACTACTGAATCCGGAGCAGACAAATGCTCTCCTTAGATTGAGCCCAGCCTGCAAAGGAATGAACACAGACAAACTGGGAGAGACCCGTCCTAGCTGTGAAAGCTGGCCAAGGCACCCAGGTAAGAAACCTCTTTGTGGTGCTCAGACAGGACAAAGTAGATCCATTTGTTATTTAGTCACTTTTGTATGTCTACACCGTCTACCACATCTACAACACTTCACTTTCTGAATGTGACAATACGGGAAACAGGCTGAACATCCACAGCTCCTACTGCTTTAAGAGGCCAACAAAGTGTCTAGCCCCTCAGCTGAAGTGCTCCACAACCCTCAGTACAGATTTTCCCCTTCTAAACAACTGGCCATCACTGGTAAATGTACATTAATACAAAGAAGAAGATCGATGTAAATATTAATGATTGATCATTGTGTCCCTTTATTTCAAAGCCAGCCTATACAGAATTGGGCAGGAAGCAGAAGGAAAGTATCATGGCAGCAATATCAGTGTATTCTGGATGCAAAGCAGAAGCTTATCTGTTTTACTACTGCAGCACCAGAGAAAATCAATTTTGACACAGAACTGCCACTTTACAAGCAAATAACTATACTTTCCAATAACCTAATCTGTGCAAAGCCTCATGAAAATTCCCTAAAGAACCAGTAGTTAAAACCTCCATTAAATCAACGGGTTTAATATGGGAAGGGAAGAGAGGATGCAGTTTGACTTGGGAATGTAATGGACTCAGTGGGGAAATAAATATGTTGTTTTATGTGTACAGTTACAGAATTTGAGAACACAGCATTCATTTCACAGGGAATTCTCTTGCTGTGCAACTTACTCCTAAACAGATGTGATTTTTGCTTATTCAAAAACATTTAGGTAACAATTACAGCATAATAAATTATAATTGCCATCATCTTCCAGCTATGCTATGACTTCTATGCAAACACAAAGAAAATGCAATTATATAGAACTGTAAATCCTATTTTCAGGTAGCTTAAAGCACAGACACAAGACTTGTTTATTTTACTTAGAATGAACAATGGTTTGAAATCTTATCTATAGAAAAGGAGTATGAGTTAAGCAATCTGGCACACTGATAAGGTCTGTTCTGCACAGCTACTGCTCAGAGAAGGGCCTAACTCTGAGGAAGTTAATGATCTTTTGGAAGCTTGTATTTTATGTTTTATATTAGGAGTCTCTAAACTAATCTCAAAGCTGACACTTTAATTAAGCAGGGCATGACCACTGTTTGAACACTGAAGAAAGAGAAAATAACTAGAAACTGCCTGAAAAAAAAAAGATTTTCATGATTGAATATTACAGGAGATCGCACACAAACCCAACACTTGGTGTGAATACAAATCATCCTATGGTATTTCAGAAGAGTGTGACTTTAGGGTGGAATTCTACAAGATAGCTCAAAAATAACACCCATGAAGACTGCAACTCTGTGTTCAACTTCATAGAGCTTTACTAAACTTCCACAGTATAATGCTGATTCCTTCCTCATTTACTTCTGTTGCATCAGAAACCAAGTTCAGTATTTGACATTTTCATGCTGATCTGTGTGCAGATGAACTGCTTTGTGAATTATTCTAATGGAGAGTCAGAACTCCCTCAGCAATGTGATACACCCCCAATGCAGAAAACTGCACATAGAGGTTTCATGCCTTATGTATCATTTTAATGGAAGACTTACTTTATTTGACCCTAAAAATTAACACGCTGCAGAGTACTCTCGAAGAAGACAACCTTTTTCTTGCATCCCAAGGTTTCCAAGGCAGTGTTTCAGACTAAGCTGAACTTCAGTAAGGAATTTCAAGGCTGCAAAGGGATGCTCATAACTTAAGACCTATTATATCATCCTGAGGTTTAGACACAAAAGCTGCTTTTCTCAGGGAAAGAGCAGCAGTTGAAAGAGGAAGGAACCACCATCACTGACAAAACCCAGCTGCCCCCAGCAGCAGCTAAGGTTTCCCTTTCCACCTCATCTTTCATCACTTCTTTTGTTTCCTTTAGAAAAATATTTATCTTGAACAAGACGCTTGGGTCACATTTAACTTTCTACGGAGGAAAATGAAAATCAAGTTCACGCTCTACTTAAATATTTCAAGGGAAAAAAGGGGGAAGATGGTGAAATTAAACAAACAAGTCTTTGAAAAACACTTGTTTTTCTTAAGGCCTTGGGAAAGGAATTGAACTTCCAGGAGTCACAGAGTGAAAAAACATTTTATCAACCAGCCCACCTGGCACTGTCTAATCCTTACACAAACCAATAGGGCAGAATGACTGCCAGAGCTCCATTTAAACACCCTGTTAATTTTGATCCTTTACAAAAGGTTAGCAACCAATGCATTTAAAGGGCGCAGGATTTAATGGCTTTGCTCCATTTGAGAGCTACAGCAAAGGAATCCATTTTCAGGGTTGAAGAAGATTTGCGAATGGTCTTCTCCGGTGTACAAATGCATGTAGGTACTCCAAAAGTGGCACAGAACAGGGCACGCAAGGTCATAGGGAGGAGGTGGCCAGTCAGTGATCAGATGTCCACTTAAGCTGCTCAGAACATGCCCTCCTCAGCTATGCACACAGCTTAGTGCTGTTAGATCCAGAAATACTTGCACTGGCAGCTATATGAAACAGTTCTGCACAATTACACATTTAAAGGGTTGTTGGATGCATTTTTACTTTGCTTTCCTGATAATAGTCAGGAATCACATGGAGAATAGAAGTAATACCAGGGACTGTATCAGAAACCACAGTAAGTCTCCGACCTGGAAGAAAGAGGAAGCTTTTCCAAGACATAGCTCTGGCATTAAGGAGTTTAATGCTGCCCTGCAGTTGGAGTTTGTCTTACAAGCTCTTCCCTTTTAATGTATGTCCCTCATTTTGTTCATCTGCTCCTTTTTCTGACGTGTCAGCATCCTGCTTTAGATCTTCAGTAGATTGAAAGGTGTGCCCTGTGGGTTACACTCTCTCTAAATCATCCGTGATGTATTGCGCTTGGCTTAAATGACTGAGTCTCATTTGCACAATTGCCCTATTAATTTACTCATCATTGATTTACACCACTTCTGCTGGGATTCCTCCACCAGACCTCTATTTTACATGCACTCTCAAAAGCTCTGCTCCAGTCTTTTTCTCCCCTATCATCTTCCTTGTCTCATTCCTCTCTCATTTGTCGTAATTCATCCATCTCTTATCCTCTGCCTCCCTCTCCCTCCCACTGGTCTGTCTTCCTTCTGTTTCTTCTCGGTTCTCCTCCATGTCCCCCCTCCCTGCAAGTCTACCTCCTTGCTTCACAGCAGCTAATAAATCTACCATGAAAAGCTAAAAACCCCAGAAGATACAGGTGTAAAGGCAAAGGAACGTAAATAAATCAAGATTCATCATGAAGAAGAGCAGCAGCTGTGACTTCTTTTGGGAGAGTTCAAAGACTGATGGGTGACTATCATTATCTGTCTTACAGTACTTGACTATGTCCTTGCCTCTTTTTGTCATCCTGCAAGGAGCTCAGTCTCTTAGTTCAGATTTTATGGTTAGTTTTCAGCCCTCTCAATATATCACATGCCCTGATTACCAGGTTGACTATCAAAGCCACACACTTCCATCTTTTCTGCCTTTCTAAACAGCCAACATACTACTTGGATTCGATAGCATGCGTATACATGTACACACAGATGTTTTAAAATACAGACAAATGTGACGGGGCTTGGAGCAACCTGCTCTAGTGGAAGGTGTCCCTGCCCATGGCAGGGGTTGGAAGTGGATGAGCTTTAAGGTCCCTTCCAACCCAAACCAGTCTGGGATTCTGGAATTCTGTGAAAATTTCAACAGAAAAAGGGACTAGAATGCAGAGGGGGAGGCTAAAAGGACTACAAAGATTTACATAGTCACACTGAATAGTGGAACCCTAACACCACACTCAAGATGACAAGAAGGGGGAGATGTTAAAACATCAGAAGATCCAAAAGGCAGTGAGGTTGCCTGTAGCAAATGAGCTTCTCACTCTGGATGTCAGCCCCAAGTGACCAAGGACTCAAAATGCCCCTAACATGCCTGGCCCTGCTTTCCAGCAAAGGCTCAGAGTAAGGGCAGCAGAGACTTAGAAAGTCCAAGAGCCTCACTGGTGAAATAGCATCTGACATGTAGCACTGAGAACCCAAAGGCTAAAGACGACCCTGCTTGTGAACATTAGAGCCTGGCAGATACACAACTCTCGCTCCAAGTGCACTGTGTAGACTTGCACTAAATACAAAATAGCCCCAGCTCCCAGACAATGTTTGCCTGAAAGAACAAAATCCTCCTCCCTATAGAAAAAAGCCTAAAGGACAGCGCTGACAACATTCTCCACCTCCTAAAGGCAAATTAACAGCTCAGCTGTGCAGCTACAAGCCGGACAAGTCCGCAAACTTCACTGCTTGGTTATTATCTGCAAATAGCATGTAACTACACAGTAATGACAGGCTCCCAGAGATAATATGCTGCAATAATATAGTATGTGAAGTTACCCATTTTGTTCTCAACCTAATTTCCATGTAGTTTGCAATTTTAAGATTTAATAATGCAGTTGAGAAAATACAAATTGCTTGTATTAGCCACATATTTACATTGAACCGTGCACACCGTGTAATTACAGAGTCAATGGTTACTATGGAATTACAGTTTCTGCACAGTTCTTTGTGTCCTGCTATGAGAAGTGCCAAAGAAGCGTTTCAGTGTGGGGAAGAACAACCTATAGTGATATGAAATAAAAGAACGAAACTCCTCTCTTAGGATCTTAAACTGACAGAGGGGAGATTTAGATTGGATATAAGGAAGTTCTTCCCTGTGAGGGTGCTGAGGCTCTGGCACAGGGTGCCCAGAGAAGCTGTGGCTGCCCCATCCCTGGCAG